>SGPK01000011.1:0-133103 GCA_004802695.1 Phellinidium pouzarii
AACTGGGGCAGCCTGGAGGGCTTCTTCTGCGATGACGCAGACCTGTGCTGTGCCGCAGGTGGGCGCGGGCTAGCTACCCTTGCGGGCTGGGCTTTCGGCTTAGGCTGTGGTCGCGGAGAGCGCGAGGCAGCAGGAGCGGAGGGCATCGCGAATGGCTGGAGAGTCAGAAAAAAAAAGAAAAGAAGAAAAGAGCAGAGCTATCGCCTGGAAAGCCAGCTAGAGAAGGTGAAAGTCGGTTATGAAATTAATTAAGCAGGCCAGTTAATATTGAGATATAATTATACATACTCGTGGCTTCCGCGTGCACCGAAACAGAAACAGACCCACCCGCACGTCCTCGGCGTGCATCTCTGCTATACCTCATGACGGCACTTGAAAATAACTATGTGTGTTCTACGCGTGGTCTTGCGATACTCTCAGTGCGTAGTGAAGGCTCGATTCCGCTTGTCGACATTCTCGTTATCCGCCATAGCTTCCGTGTTTCCACTCCTTAGCTCTGGTGCACCTCAGCAAGTCTTTCTTTCTGCCTGGTCTGAACACATTCTATTGTTTTTGTATTTGCAGTCTCAGGCTATTCTAGAAAGAAATACATGGCTCGAAAACAAAAATACACCTTCACAATCCAGAATATTGTCCAGACGTGATGGGCCTCGTACACACGATTTCCTCTTCATCGCCTCCTTCGTCCATATCCATATTTTCCACTTCATCCGATTCCAAGTCACTCAGCTCATAAGCGCTGTGTCTCCTCTTCTACTTCCTCGTCTCGCTAATACCAGCGTCGGACGACCATGCATGTGTTTTGTCTCCGGGGTACGCCAAAACTGCTCCTTGCTCTTCGCTTTGAAGGTTGATACTAAATTGTGATTTGTCATCGATAGCCTTATTGAGATCGCAAAAGAACAGAAAGCATTCGACAGAATAAGCTGTCCCGCATCTTGAAGGGCAAAGACAGCCCTATCTGATTTCATCGCGCTCAAGACTCGAGTGTCGCTAAATTCATGAAAAACTGCGCCGTCGGTCAGATATAGTTCAGTCTAATGCAACATGACATACTTTGCCGAAATCTGTCTGCCGGCAACCACTTGGCAACATAAAAGGTGATGGTGCAGGCATTGACAGTGGCACCGTAAAGAGGCAAATAATCCAATCCAATTTCCCTGTACTATTACAGGCCGCTGGTTAAAGCACCAAGTACCTGATGGACTGCAGTGTTTTCCTCTTGATGAAGCCGCTTTGTCTCTGCCACGAAAACCAATACAGACTCTGGGCGAAAGGTGGAACAGGGAACAGCGATCTGGCCTCCTGATTCTGCTTCGATGGGGGAAAACACCCCCACATTAATTTCGGCGATCGAAGAGACAGTTGTGTAGTGTTTCTTAACTATCTCCAGTCCATCCGTCGGCGGTCTAGGTTGCATTCTTTGCATTCTCTAAACTTCTACTGTTATCATGGGTAGCGCAACTTCAGACTCAAACCTAGCAATAGATTTTCAGAGTGAGAATAGACAGGATCCTGTGGAAAGCTCACCAAACAATATGTTGAATAGTGAATTGAGCACCGTTTTCTTATGCTGTCTGTCCTCTTCGTCGTGTTCGATTGGCGGCAAAGCCCTGACACAAGCAAGTATTCCCTTTTCAAAGGCAGGGATGAAAGAAATGCAAGAGACAATGACAGTAGTATCGTACTCTGCCTTTGCCGCTAGAACTAATATGTAGATCACCAAATAAAGTTTTGCCTCAGAACCCGGCGTTCGGCTACAAATAATCAAAACCTTACTAGCAGAGGCGCCCAAAAATNAAAAAATGCTATACTGTAGTTAGTGTNGGGGGGGCAGAAGTCCGAAAAAGGATTATAAGCCAACTGAATGGCATTTGGCAAAAGTGGCAGAACTCGGCAGAACTCGGCAGAACTTTATTAAGTAGTAATACTAATTGTAACCTGTAAAAATGTAAACCACCAGTACTAGTACTAGTGTTGCATCTGCTTGGACATGCTCCCAGTCCAACCTATCCTTTGCACATATTAACATCATCTCATCAGCACCTTTTTAATCAAGACCTGAAGGGCAGAAGACCATGGCTCCTGTCTAGAATGACACACTTTTCGCCCACAAAAGGTCTTTGACACTCTATGATCCATGATGATGGATCATCAACATCATCTGGCACTACGACAAAAACCAATAGTACTAGTACTTCCCTATTGGCCAGTCTTCTTTAGCTTTGTCGAGCTGGGCCGGAATTAGGAGCCATAAACAGAAACAGACTGAATATTAATGACATGTTTGATGTTGTTTGTGACAATCCCCAATATACACTATGACATAATGGATTACATATGATTACATATACTTATTTATGTCAAAGCCGGGGTTCTGCCGGCGTGGCAAAAGTCATGTGGCAGAATGGCCGAGTTCTGCCCACAACACTAACTGTAGTGTAGAACGTCGGCACCCGACTCTTGAAGGAGGAAGATTAAGACTAGTTTGTCAATTAGAACCTGGAGCACATTATTGTTATTTCAATCATTAAATGCGCATCAAAACAGGTGTGTGTATTCTAAGCGTCGTATTGCGATAGTTTATAGCTAATGCATTGTGTAAAGCTCGATACATTGCTGGAGTAAGAAGATTAAACCATTTAATGCCTCGTTGAGATCTCGTCTTCTATCCGCCATCGTCCAACTACTGCCATGGCCTCCGCATCCCCACTCTCCAGTTCCGGTGCTCCCAATAAGTTGCTGACCATCAACCACGGATCTTTCCCTCCGCCGTACTTCAACACCTCATTCTTGAAGCGTTCACCGGTCTCGCGACTGAGTGGATCGGCAGCAAACACGTCGGTCCACACGCGCGATGCGATCGCACGGTCGAAAAGATACGAGTAATACGTCGAGCCATAGCCGTATAAGTGCCCGAACTGAGTTTGCCATGATGTACCTGGGACAAACGGGATGAGGCCCTTGGTATTCTGCAGCTTCGCATAAATTTGCGTCGAGTTGAACTCCGGGTTCGCGGCTAAGGACGAGTGGTACTCCTGGTCAAGGGAGGCCAAGATGATCTGCGTATGCGTGTCGATGGAGTGGCAAGGGTCGACATGGTGATTGCCAGTGCGTGGGATGGAGTGTTCATGATCAGGGTCAAAGAGACCGAGGACGGTGGGTGAGCTGAGGAAGTGCTCCATGAGGATGGAAGGCAGTTCGACGAAATCGGTCGCACAGCGAGTACCAGAAACATTTTGGTACTCAGTACGTCCAATCATTGCTAGAAGAGAAAATAAAATTAGAATATCCGACACCGCAAGTGCAAGAAGGTATGAGCTTACAGTGCATAGCGTGACCCATCTCGTGGAATAGAGTCTGTACTTCGTACCACTGCAACGTCGTCGCGCCCCTTGTCGTAGACGGTGGCACGAATTCGCACAGTAAAGCAATTACAGGAAGCTGGTACTCTCCTTTTGCCCCACGCATGTGTGTTCGATGCTCTTTCTCAAAGTCCATGGACATCTTGATGCTTTCGTCCATGTACTCGGCAGGAATATCGTCCGCGCCAGGGTCGTCATCGTCGGTGCGACGAGAGCATCGGACTGTATAATGTGCAGCGCCACCAGCCTTCCCTCTTCTCGCGAAGAGGTCAGCGTAAATCCACCCGATGACACCGATCTGCTCGTCGACTACTTCAAGCTTACGCACATCAGGATGCCACAATTCGCCCTGAGCAGTGTCCATGGGACGAAAAGTGATACCATGAAGGTGTTTGAACAAACGAGAAAGGGCCATGAATACTGTCCCAAGTGTGAGCGGAGGAAGAGGGATGGGAGGAGCAGGAGGCTCCGGTGGACAGTAATAATCACGGTCCCAAGCCTGGATCATAGGGAGAGAACTTAATCCAAGGTGCTTCTGTTTTCTTTGACTCAAAGCGAGAAGGGCACTTCGAGCATGCGGCTGAGTGTGGGCGAGCAAAGCATCAAGGAAATAACGAACATGCTCTAAGGGATTCAGTCAGATACGGTCGCCTTCAACAATAGTAGACGCACCAGGAGATTTGGCCATCTTGTCATTTAACGTCAGATGTGCATAGCTCTCTTTTCCGCATAGACGAGCTAGCTCAGAGCGCGCCCGTATCAGACGTTCTAAAGTATGTACTTGCTCTGGAGTGCTTGAATTAGCAGCGATATACAACTTCCTTCGCGGTTCCTCCAAAGGAGCAGACCGCATTATCATCTGTGCCTGTAACGATCCAGGATATACTGCTAGGGGTCTGTTTGTAAAATGGGCTTGTAAGCGCAGACGTCTGCCCATTCCGAGATCCTTTAGTCCATCTAGCTCCGAAGGCGTGATAAAGGCAGGTGGACGTGCGGCCGTTGCTGCATTCAAGAATTGTCGTCCCAGAGAGATAATTTCAGATGAAAGGGAGACAAATTTTTGCCGTGTTTCCACAGGCAAATTAATTGCGGATTTTTCAAAATCTCTCCAGAATATTAGGGCTGTATAGTAAGCCTCATCACTTAAAGACTCGACAATCGCAGGATCTGAGAAGACGCGCTTCAATACCTAAAAGAACTTGAGCTTGAGCTTTACATTATGATTACAAATAGCTTACGCACTTCATATAGGCCGACGTGAGTGTTCAGCTCATTCATGAACTCGCAGAGCGTGTCATAAGCGTCGTTCGCACTCTGCACCCATGTATAATCCGGATGAGAGTTACGTATGACTTCCGCGAGATCAATAACACCGCATAACAAGTCGCTCAGTTTGTCTAGATTCTTCAGCGCCAGTATCAGCTCCTCCTTTGATTCCCTAGCGTGCAGAATACGCTCGGTGAGCAGGTGTGCTCGGCGAAGCGAACCTTGCGCCAGAAAAGTTAACGAGTCGGGTTTATCGAGGCCCTTATGCGAAAATAGCCCCGACGGAGTCGCTGACCAGGATTGATGTGCATTGGGGAGATCGAAGAATGGAATTAAAGATGTGTCCTCTGAAGTAGCTGGAATAGTTGCTGTCGTCTTTTGTCGGTGGTGTAGACCGATTTGGGAGGCTTCATTCAGACAGCCACGGAACCTGAAGACTCCTTGGGGCGTTCTCAGTATCCTTGTCCTCGCTGTCTTCGCCAACATTAGGTAGGCATGCTGAGAGGATAAATTTCCGAAGTGTTCCCACCGAGGTGCCTTTCTTTATTTAGAAGGCGGTCGGCAGTGGCCCGGGCCACCCGTGACCTACAAAGCATCTCAATATTAATGCACTTGACTTATTAAGTCATCATACTAGATTATACGTTCATTTTAAAAATTAATACTAGTGTCTTTAGTCACTGCGAGGCTCCTGCACATTGAAGCGTGCATTGTGGAGAGRGGGGGGGGGGGGGGGGGACTATCACATCTTCACAGAGTTTCTACTTCCAAGGTTTTATTTTTATTTTTATTTTATCGGTCGCGTACGATGAATTCATTCATTCCTAGGCAGATGCAGGGCGTCGGAAATTGTTTCACTTAGGCAAGACTACATGGAAGGGCTATACAACTTTGCTACAATCAGACTTTTGAACGGATCATCTCCTTTACAGTATCATCTCTCTGCCCTGCATACAAAGAAAAACCCCATCATTCAAATAACTACGGATGCAAAGAGCACCGGATATGTACTAGAATAATGCAGTGTCATAAGCGAGTTCGCCATGGGTAAGATAATGCAGGTCTATACTCATCTATTTACTTAATACTAATAATGCTAGATGAAACAGGACAATGTAAGACACTGGAAGGAATTTGGTCGAGCATCCTGGAAACAGATGCGAGATGCAAGGCAAACAGACAGACATTAAGTTGATGGAGGCGTAGACCAAATTGGAAGGTGGCTATTCGTGGATCCCGCGTCCCGCGACGATCCTTCGCAAGCCGCAAAGCCCGGTAGAGCTGACCTGAGCTCGAGGGTTTTCCTAGATGTGCGAGCCCGTAGACAGAAGAAAGAAAGGGGCCAGTGTCTCCGGCATGGACATGAACATCGGAAGTTTGACGGGACAATGGCTTTGCCAAGCGTGAACAGGGAGACTCTTGAGAGGTGGACTAAGGTCGCCTCGGTATACGCCGAAGCTCCGCAATTTTTAGCTCCGTTGTTTTGCATCAGGAATCAGGAATGAAAGGGGAAAGCCGGAGCTTGCATTGGTTTTTTTTTTCTTTTCTTTTTCCTTTTCGCGCCAGAATCACCGCCTATAATGAGAGCCTCCNTTTTTTCAGTGTAATATCTCGTCGCTTTTTTGTGAAATATGTGCAAGTCGAACACGAGAGTATAGGGTAAAGCAATCTGTACACGCTGGACATAGACGAGCAAGATTGCATGACAATTAGATGAGACAGCTGCTTTCCTGACGACAAATTACGCCTTCGAGACTGGCCAGCTTCCAGGTCAAGCCATATCCACCTTAGACATGACAGGAAGTCCATTCTCGTGAGGTCTATAATCACCATTTTTCTGGCCCATAGGACCCTCGATCGAAGCGCCACTACTACCTTGGCTGCCCTCGCCATTAGCTCTGCTGTGGCTATTGATTTCTAAGTTTTCAACTCCGTCAGTCGGAACCTCGGAGGCAGCGGTAGCATTTGGCGCTGGCTCTACAGCATAAAACCAAAATTTACTCTTCTTCTTTCCTGCGACCTGCTCAACGGCGACCTCATTTCCTTTGACGGCTGCCGCTCCGTTCTTCCCTACAGACGTCCCATTAGAGGATAAGACGGGCGAAATTAAATTATCGGAGGGAGCACTGGAGATGCTGCGTTCGTCTGTCCGCGCTCGCTTTGCCGATGGTTCTTCGCTCACTTCTGGGTTAGCGCCCAGTCTTGTAGAGCGTCGCTCCCCTCGCCATTCGCCGGAGGCATCGGAAGGTCGCTTGCCATTGGCATTTCTCGTAGAGGTCCTTTGAGATCGCCTTCGACCACTGATTGCATCATCAAACTCGTCTTCGTCAAGGAGCTCGTCATCCTTGTCATCTTGATATGTATACTCGTCACCCTCCTCCTAATAATCTACATGAGTTCAATGAAATGCTAACAAAAAAAATTTCACTTACTTCATCATCGAAGTCCTGATTGTAGACGTAATCAGGCCGATGAGTCTGTCGTCGAGTCCGTGTAGACCGCAGCTCTGCTTGCACTCTAAGCATCTCTTTCGCTTCCTGCTTCCGGCGCACTTTGTGGATACGCTGCCGAGATAATCAAGTGTTAAATTTCAGATCGACAGGGGAGAACACGACATGCAGGCCCAGAAAAATAAAATATGAATAAAATTTAACGCTGCAATAGAAGAAAAAAATCAAACAAAAATAATGTTTCACGACTCACGGCTAACTCTTGATCAATCTTTTCAACGCGCTCCTGTAATCTCTCTCGCAGTAGATTATGTTGAGTTTCGGCTTTCGTCCATAATTTTCTCGGGTGTAAGATCCTCGGTGTTTCCTTTGGTTCTGTCGCTACCAACTCTTCGACGACTTTGAGATAGTCTTCTTTGGTCGTAGCGATGGTTTTAAACTCAGCTGTGACTTTCCATGGGTTGGTGGACACGTATAGCCGCGGTGAATCTTATGTTGCCACCATTCGCGGAGAAAGCCGCAATAAGTGAAGACATCAGTATTGATACAAACAGTACCAAATACAAAGAAGAAAGCAAGAATACGAATACGCACCATCGAACGACCAATAGCGTCTTCGTGTGGAGTCCTGGCCAATGGGTGTCGTGCTGAGGCGTTCCATGCTGCGAGGATCGCTGGGGTCAGGCGGTGCTGTCAGAGTGTCCCGCTTTCTATGTTTGTTGTGAACAACACCCCATGCACGATCAATGGTATCCTTGATTTCTTGATTGTGAGTAAGCTGCAGTTCAACTAATAGACGAAGAATTCGGAGCTTGTCCATCTGATTAGCGGAGGAGAGTATTCACAACCAAGAAAGCGCGCTCACTTTCAAATCCCAGTTGGCACCCCAGATCCCTCCTTCTACTTTCTGCAGAGGATCTTCATTCATTCCCAGTTCCTCGTTCCAAAAGACTGTCCTCTCCGAAGACTTCATATATTCCTGCAGTACAGACGAAAGAGTAGCCGGTAATTGGGACAAACTAAACACAGTTTTTTTTTATTAGCATCGTATATAAAAGCATAAAGAGCAGACACATGACCCACCTCCAGTTACGTGGCAGAGGCCTAAGGTTGCGCAGGAACTGCGAGAGAATTGCACAAAGGAAAGGATGCTGTGTCGGAGACATTATAGCCTCCTCCAGACTGTGAGACGCGCATTAAAACACGTCGATAAGCTTTCAGCTAGACAGAGGACACGCACTCCGTTTGACTTTCAAACCCTTCAACCACTTTCGATCGCAGATTAGTGAACTTAACGATGAAAGCGTAGACGAACGCGGTCTCCCAACGATCAGACGGATGTTTGGCGTCTGACGGCGGGCATACGTGCGGTTTCGGATTAGAACCTTTGCTAGCACTAGCTTTTGAAGTGGACGAGTTCATTTGACCTTAGCCACGAGCAAAGGAGCAGAGCTGTCGGCTGTCGTGGTTGTGGTAAGAGGAAGACGCGGTACGGAACGTGGACCAATAGATCAAAACATGCCAAATACATCACATAAGTACATAAAAAATAACTATTTCTATTGCTCAGGATCGCACAAATTCAAAAGATACTGATAATTCAGGTGAGCTTCGTCACGGCTCAGACAGTTTAAATCTCAAAGATATGTATCCACAGTCCTATAGATACATTGAACAACGCAATCGCAAAAATGACATCTCCAAGACAGTAAGCAAAGTTCCAACATGAAAGCGAAGCAGAAATTATCCAGGTCCAACCTAGACGATGACTGTTAAACCTGGTCTACGTGACGCGGAGCGAGCAATAACTTACCTTCGGAATGTCGTGGTGTTCACTGAGAGCTTCAAGCTTCGCGTTGAACAAATGAACGCGATCTTTGTGAGAGTTTATAGCCATCTTATTTACTCGTTCCGCCATCTAAAAATTTCCAGTAATCAGTGATACGCATTTAATTCTTGAGTTCGGCCTCACCCGTCGGCGTTGAACCTCTTCGAACCTCCTTTCAGCATCCGTCTTGTTATCACTGCCAGTTCCGGACGGAGACTTTCTGTCTAGCTTGGATGACTCGCCCTCTCTTCCGCTACCGTCCCCTGTTGGTGAAGCTCGCGCCTCCTCCTCTTCCTCATTCTTGCGAGCTTTTAATTTCCCCTTAGTCTTCTTCTTCCTAGAAACAATAGGTCAAAATACACAGATAAATAACATAAAACGCACTTCTTTGTGATTCCGCCTTCAATAACGCCAGTCTTGAGCCTCAGCGACCCACCTGGTCGAAAATCATAATCTGACATTATGGTCGTTGAAGACAGACCTGTCACCTGACTAACCAAGCACAGGCCGTCAGTGCCCGTCACACACATTTGTTGCCCTTTAGGGCCGGATTTCTGGTGTGCTCTGTTACGTAAACCAATAGCCTTCTGAGCGCGGTTCTTCAAGTCCAAGCGCGTAGACACGCAACTTTTATCGACGCACCGCTTTGTGCTGTGGAGAGTCTTCACTTAACGATAGGCGGCTCCGTTGGACTACGTGGAGGTCTACTGCGATGGCTATACTTTCCTCACCTCTTCAGTTGATATCATCGACGCCTGTAACAACGCGCTCATTTACTGCGGCAACCCTTGGTTTCTCACTCCTCTACTATCTGCTGAGATGGCATGACAGCAAACCGTACTCAACGCCTTATCTGACCCTCATACCTGGAGAGAGCATCTTCTATCCTTGGACGCTCGTGACAGCGGGACTGGTGGAAGTGACGGGTTTAGAGGTGTGTTTACTTTTCATTTCAGTATTTTCCGACTAAATTAGTTTTCACAGCTCATTTTGACGCTAGTATTCGTTCCTGTATCTCTAAGATACTTCGAGCGTTTATGGGGTTCTCTTGAGACTCTCAAATTTATTCTAGTCACGACCGCAGTTCCGAATTTTATGTCTTTTGTTGTCAATTGGGTTGAATATCTTGTATTCAGAAATGCCGACCTTTTTCTGTGAGATTTCCTGAAGATTTTGCGATTACAACGTCTCAGTAACCTGCAGATACGGCCTGGAGTATCATGGTACAATGGCATTGCAAACTGGAATCCTTGTTGCTTTCACGCAATTGATTCCAGAGCATCAAGTGCAGGTGTTTGGTCTCCTCAAGGTCCGCGTAAAGGTGTGTGTGATATGATATATCGGATACTGATATCTTTGTCTGTATCACTAATGCTTTACGTCAGCGGTTACCAATGGCATATGTAACACTATCGACTGTTATGGTTTTCGCTGGATTCCAATCTCCTTGGATCAACATTCAATGGGGTTGGCTTGTGTCATGGGTGTATCTTCGCTTTTACAAGAAGAACAAGGGTGATGCTATCGCAAGTGATTCGTATGGCGATCGCAGCGAAACTTTCGCTTTTGTGTCGTGGTTTCCCCCTTTCATTCAGTATGTACTGAAATTTTTCTAAACAAAAATCCCTTACCTTTCGGTGTTTAAATTGACTGATACGTTGGATGCAGCACACCAATCACTCTGCTTGGAAATTTCGTACATCCTCTTGCGACACGTTTCCATCTCATCCCTGGCTCTGGGAGCGATGTAGAATCCGGATACACTCAGCTTCCTGGTGGCCCGCGCGCTGAGGCTGAGAGGCGGCGGTGAGATTATTGCGTGTGAGACCGACCACGATACTGAAGTTTTTTAATTCTTCCAATATAGTGCACTTGCTTTAAAAGCTCTCGATCAGCGCGTTGCATCTTCTGTAGCTCCACCCAAAGACACATTCCAACCCACAGAATTAGGGTCACCCGCCTCTCCAGTGAGTCCAGGTACTCCTGCATCTGAAATGGGGAGAGGAGACCATCATGATCGGCACAAGAGCGCTGGTGAAGTGGACCTCGGCATTGCTGATCTGGAGGGTAAAGGAAAGGGTAAAGGAAAAACTGAAGTCGTTTAAAATATCAGTTCACAAATGGGTGTGCTCCTCACTTTCTGTGCGAGTTTCAAACTTCCTTCACTAGCGCAATTACTTAACGATCACCTTTGTTCTGTTTTTATGTCACGATTTCTGCAATAATGTTTACGGAGTTTCTGAGTTATGTACTTACTAATAAGTGGGACCAGTACCTCAAGTTTAACTAGACATGAAGAACGAATCCACATTTTTTTTAAAATACAGAAACTTAGCGACTTGTATGTTGCATTCGCTCACGCTACCGAGCCATGTGATTAGCAGATTCGTAGACAGCATAGTCCTTTTCCTGTATATTCCCTTTCTGTGTTTACAAGCCGCCTGTGCAGATGTGCATTGAGCGGCCTGAGCGATGACTGACAATGCACAACAATATGTTGAAGGCTGTTATTTTAACATTTGCCGTGCCAGTGAACAAATCTGCCGATGCGGCAATGCCTAAGACAATTTGGGGATCCGATGATCGACAGATCGGCGAATGTGAGCTCGAATCTCGCACTTGCAACTTCAACTGACTCTCGCAACTTACTCACGACTTGTCAGAAATGACACAAGCTTACTCCCTTTTCTGCTTGGGAAATCCCTTGCTCGACATGCAAGTTACAGATGGCGAGCAACTACTCAAAAAATACAAGCTTAATGAAAACGACGCAATCTTAGCTGGTGATGATCACGCTGCAATGTATGCGGTGCCCCTCAGAGCGAAATTTACGTTTGACTCATCAACAGCATTCTAATAGCTACGATGATCTTGTGCAGAACTACAAACTCACTTATGTCGCTGGCGGCGCATCCCAGAATGCAGCTCGTGGTGCTGCAGTCAGCATTTCTCCTCACTCCAAATCGTTTTCTTGTGTTCACTGATTGTCGATCGATACAGTATATTCTTCCTCCGAACTCCGTCGTATACACTGGCTGTGTTGGAGACGATGTTCTCGCAGAGCAGCTCAAGGCAGCAAATAAAAGGGAGGGACTAACGGATGCTTATCTAGTGAAGAAGGGGGAGAAGACCGGCGCATGTGCGGTTATCATCACCGGTCACCATCGGTAACGTATCTTCCTGCGTCTCACAAATTACTTTTAATCCCAATTTCCCTTTACTTAGTTCTCTCGTCACCACTTTACAAGCGGCTGAGAAGTTCGAATTGTCGCACTTGAAATCTTCGGAAATCAAGCCGTTGGTGGATGGAGCTAATTTCTTCTATGTTGAGGGCTTCTTCTTAACACATGGCGTGGAGAGTGTCGTATATCTCGCTAAGGCGGCTTCGGAGGCTGGGAAAGTAGGNTTTTTTTCCCCGCTTGAATAGTGTATCCTAAGATGCTGAGTAATTTTCCTTGAATCAGGTATTTGTCCTGAACCTTTCCGCGCCATTCATCCCACAATTTTTCAAAGCCCAAGTCGATCAAGTTCTTCCCTTCTGCGACATTGTTATTGGGAATGAAAGCGAAGCTGAAGCTTGGGCCGATGCTTCGGGTCAGCCAGACAAGAAGGATCTTCCTGCAGTAGCTCGCGCACTTGCGTTGACCCCGAAGTCAAACCCTTCGCGTCCACGCACGGTAATCTTCACACAGGGTCCAGAAAGTACCATTGTTGTGAGCGCTGCAGACAACGCAGAGGAAAGAATACATCCTGTGCAGGCGCTCAAGAGTGAGGAAATCGTGGACACGAACGGAGCGGGAGATGCGTTTGCTGGTGGTGTGCTTGGAGCGCTCGTCGACGGTAGATCGATCGATGAGGCCGTAGATATTGGGCATAAGATGGGTGCCATGTGTGTTCAGCAGGTATGTTTGCTACAGTATATTAGAGTATGTCATACTAATAGATGTTTTGTAGGTCGGTCCGCAGTTCAAGTGGCCGAAGGTGCAGATTTTGTGAATTTAGGCCGACTTATCGGTATTACGAGAAAATGTATCATCGTTAGGCCAGCTCTCAACAGCGGCGCTTCAACTTGCATTACCCAGCTCTCCACAGCTTTGAGTTCCCATATATACGTATTAAGCATACAATGATACCAAAAGACTTGACCGAAGCCAGAGAACCGAATTGTCCACAGGTGGAAAGTCAAAGCAATAATAATCAAATACAGTACATGCGAATTATAGGAAGCTAGTAATATAAGTAGAGAGGAAAGCCTCAGTGCTACCTCTCGAGTCCTGCAGTCATGAAGGAGGGGCGTAGGAAAGGGAATCCTGAAAAGAGTCAGTTTTCAAAGAGTCAGTCTCTGTGACCATATGAAATCTTGAAAGTTGAAGCCACCTCGTTTATTAAATCCTTTATACCTGCGCAACCCAGNAAAAAAAAAGCTATGTCACGCATTTTAAATAAGAAAAGGGAAAGGACTAACCATCTGGTAGCATCGTCGAGTCATTCTCTGATAACGCAGCTTCCGGCTGGCGCTGTATTGGATGTCAGACAAAAACTCGCCAAGCACGCTAACGAGATGAACGTTCCTCTTGAAACGGCCCATCACCATCTGAATCTGCCTCTCCATCAGCATCGACGTCCATCACCGCATCCTTATCTTTACCATTCGTCTTGTCAATTCCGTCCGTAGAAGGCGGCGGCGGCTGAATTAAGGCGACAGTAGTACCAGGAGGCGTTGAAGAAGAGCTCGCATCCACCGGTGAAACAGCCTCAGCGATGCCATTATAATACTAAGCGTTAAGATACTTTCACTTATGGGTATAAAAACCTACTGGTTTCTGATCTTCGATGGATGTTTGAGGTATAGCCGCTTGAGCAGCTGCAACCGCAGCATTGAGCGAAGGGTCGATAGCTAATACAGCCTGCAGGGCTTTCTGGACAGCTGCACTAAGCCCAGTATCAGCAAAAGACCCTGCCACGAGTTCCCTTTCCTTCGTTCCCTCCTTCCCGTCTGTCTCCTGGACAGCAGGAGATAGGGCTTCCAAGGAAGGATCAATATTATTATTTGAGTTAGCAGAGAGCTCATTAGAAGTTCCGTTAGTATTCCCTTCAGAAGGCGAATGAGGATTTGCGGCTGGCTGAGGAATCGGAGGATTAGGGTTGACTTGCATCGTCACGACTCCGTGAGGAAGGGCGTGCATAGGCATCGCTGGTTGTCCATCCGGTGATCTGTAGTAGGCACCGGGAGCATAGTACCCAGGTGGGGAAGGATGAATAAAAGTGATAGGACCAGTAGGGCGAGGCATATTTGGGTTTTCCTGTATCCACGGGGGGTTAGGAACCCAGGCGTGGAATCTGGCGGCTGACGTCGGAATCTGTGTCGATTGGTAGTTTGAAGAATCTTGAGCACCACTAGGAGTGTGGGGAGGGACAAAAACTAAAGTTTTAAACATATGTAATGTTAGAGTGGGTTTATAAGCAATGCAACAACGTACCAGGATTGATTGTATTTTGTCTGTAATAACTTTGCGAACCACTTGATAATCCTGACGCATCTGGGCGAGTAACAATGGTCTGTACTGGCGTAGAGGATGACGCATTTGCGGAAGACGAATTTTTGCTCCGTCGGCCCTTATTCGTGGTTGGACTGCCGCTTCTGCTTTGCAGAGCGGACGCAGTCGAACCTTCACCGTCACCTTCAGTGTCTTTGCTGTTTAGGGGATCAATGGGATTGATGACAATTCCATTATGTCTAAGACATGGCTCGAGATCAGCTCACTAGGAAAATGTATGCTTTTGAGCGCACCGTGACCTTTGGTGACGTCTCAGAGCGTCAGTCTGCAACAAAGATCAATGAAGAACTAGAACTAGTCAACATAAAACATCGCCCTCACTCTTGTAAATGTTGCGTCACATTGTGGACATAACCTGATGGTGAAGGTGAAGAATAAGTGCGACGCGTAACTATAGCAGACGTATGCATACTCACACAGGCTGCGAATTCGGCATCATGTGCAGCTTCGTCGTCCGTTGATGCCTTTTCAAATCCGCTTCTCGTGCAAATTCTTTGTTGCATCCGTTGATTTTACAAGGCCAAACGCCGCACGGCTGCAATTTCTGCTTTTTGTTCACTGCCNTTTTTGTTGCTTACTGACTTCTTCTCCTCGACCTAAGTGAAGTAGTCGAGTATGCTCAGTATGTGTTCTTGTTACACAAACGCGTATGCAAAATTCTAACCGGTTGCTTCACATGGGCACGGACCATCCTTGTTTAAAATGTCGCGTTGCTGAGCTGCGTTGAGGGCGTACAAGGCGCGCGCGGTATATGCGCGGCGCGGTACAGTGAGGGACGTTCAAGTTGTGGCGGATGTGGTGGCGTGCAGACTATTGCTACCCTATAAGGAAACCTCCCAAATGGTTAAGAAACAGTCATCCTTTTTAGAACAAAGGCACCCCTTGAGATAGATTGTCATTTATGTATATTACATCATCACCATTCTTTTCTCTTCTCTTTCTCGGAAACACAGAATAGCACTCTTTCATATATGTTACATTCATTTACTTTAAAAAATCATTGATTAGCATTTACCATGTGAGCCGACAAGCCAAATAGTAAGAAAGCTATAGCTATTGTAAAAAGCACAGCACATTAATATTCTTGTTGGTAGCTCAATCAGTTCTCAACATTCTCTCAAAAACAATTGTACAGCCATTGTTTTATACTGTGTTATAGCCTACATGAGTTTTTGTAGCAGAGCTTAGATATGTGGAGGCTCAGAATTCGAATTTTGTAAGAGGGATCACATGATAGTAGTACTTGATCGTAATTTATCCATAGACATAAAAAAGACATAGGCATGAAAAAGATAAGAATACAGCGCATAGTAAGAGATTTGGAGCGTCAAAGAAACTTAACGAGCAACCCCAAACGAGTCAGCTTTCTCCAATAATCCCTTCACTCGCCTGTTCAGCTCTTCTGCCGCATACTTCCTCTCCAATAGTTGGTGTGACGGCGTCAACNTTTTTTGGCATCCATCCTCGACCATGGCGCGATGCATCCGATCGCNTTTTTATTTATCGTCGATAGATCGATAACACGCGGTGATGACGNAAAACGTGATTACATCGCGGTAGAGAACGTTTGTCTCCGTCGCTAGTGAACGGAAAGAAGGCGTACGAGGTCTTTCCAAGTCACTATCAGATTCACTCGCAGAACTGGATGCATCCAATGGTGGTGTGCTCGGTCTTGAAGAGAAATCTGGTATTTGTGGGAGCGCCTGTATTTCCTTTAGCAGATCCTGACCCTTGAGATACGAATTTTCACGTCGCAGGTAACGCACGGCGCCTCGTAAAGCCTCGATCTAGTCGATTTCAGTCAGTCAGAACCATAAGCAGATATTAACACCATACCTGTTCAAGAAGATATGAAGTTTCGAGATTACTTTCTATAGCAGTGACATTCTCTAGTTCTACGGCTTGAGAACCAACAGATGCTATCAAACACAGAAAGTCAGTCAAAAGTTACTCAGATTTGACGGGGTACTTACGCTGTCGTTCCATACCAGCAGTAAGCTGCTTGAGCTTTGCGTTGTCCTGCTCTAACGCATCCAGGTCTGATTGAAGCTGCTCGATGGCTTCTTCATACGAGCGCTCCTGTTTCCTCGCCTTTGCAATATCAGTCTCCAGGCTAGATATTGTCTCAGCCTGTTTCTTGACGGCATCCATCCTTCGTTCCATGAGCTCAATTCTGACAGTAGATTCTTGGAGGGATTGGTCCCGCGACCTAATCCCGCGAACAAGCCCCTGGATCTCATCGTTGAGCTGTGTGACCTTCCTCTCAGCTTCAACGTTGACTGTCAGAGCGTTCTTAATTTCTTCGACACGTATAACCCAAGGCGGCGTCGCGGAGACTAACAAGAAATGCTCAATAGCGCCATCCGCACGACAAAATGGAATGACCTACTTTTCAGGACGTTCTCTGATTCAAGGGCGAGCGGGACTACAGCGCTGGCTTCTTGTGCTAGTTTGCTTATGGCTTCGCTCACGATACTCCATGATGCATCGTCCTTCCTGTCCTTGCTGAGAGTCGCTATTGCACTTTTCCTCACAAAATCTACAACTATCTTAGTTTGCAAGGATCCCTTGTTATTCCGTATATCACTGAGATGAGGAAGAACAGCGTGCGCAAGCTTAAACACCACTGGTCTGAGTATCTAAAACATAAAACATTGAAGGAAGTAGCTCACTTGGATAGCGAAATCAACCAAAGCGAGAACTTTAGTATTCAAAGAATCGAGGGTGGGCATGAAATTAGGTTTCAGAGCAGCAGAGTCTTGTGTGAGATCTTCCAGTCGTGTCGTCAATTTTCTATTGGTGCCAAATTAGCTGTAGTTGACCTGGTGCGAGTCTCCTGCTTACCTTGACATCACCTTCGTTCCCTTGACTTGGTCAAGAAGTCGCCTTAGAGGCTCTATGAGCTCAGAATTAGGCTCATCGTCAGACTCGACAGTCACATCTGCAAAGAATACAAGTATTAACGATTGTCTGACTGAGCTGGAGAAATACATCATAACATGCAAACCTTCGTCATCCATGATTTCAGAGAGACGAGTGCTTATCAGTGCCACCGGTGCTAGGAAATTGTCCAATTCGCGGTCGATACTCAGCGCTAGACTAAGTTCTCGTTCGCCTAAATCATAGTCAAAGCCTTCAGAGTAAGCGTCTGCAAGATGCTGGATTTGATTGACAGTCCTGCAAGTAGCAATTAGCGTCAATGACTGTCAAATGGTGTTATAAAATGCTGCATACTTCATGACATCGCTTACACATTCAGAGTCACGGAAATCCCCACGGCAGATTGTCTCAATGTGCAGATCGATCCGTTTCTCCAAGTGAGCAATCTCTGGGTAGATTCTTCCAAAGCCCAGGAATGACTCCACATCACAGCGTCTAAGTATAGATGCCAAACGCTTGCACAAAACTGACATGCCGGCGATCCTCGACCTTAACTATACATTGTTCGTCCTTGTCAGTGCCTGCACGCTCACGAGGAAGGAAACAGCATTACCTCGCACGTCCGGACAAGGGTCTCGTCAACGCGACCATTCAACGCCTCGGGAAGACCATGAAGATGCGCAACCGCCGAGTTAATTAAATCCGCCTTCGCAGACATTCGTTGGAAGTACAGATAAGATTGTGTTGCGTCGCTATCCGACTCAACATAGACCTGAGGAAGATAAGGCTAAAAGAGAAACATCTTGCAGTCAAAATTCACGCTCCTTCAAGCCCATACAGCTTATCATACCTTAACAATCCCGTATAGCTCTTTATTCTCTTTGGCTTCGATTCTACAAAGTTCCAGCTCAATGTTTCGGGCCTGATTCTTAGAGGCAGAAGACTGGAGCTTGAGATTGAGAGACAATGCTGCCGCCGTCTGTGAAACTGCGCTAGCAGACTCATTCTGAGCATTTTGAGTTTGGGTACGGAGTGCATCCAAATCTCTGTAATGATAATTAGTGATCGAAAGCTTAATTGTGAAACGATAAACATACGATTGAAGCTGCATCACGAGCTCGCGGAATTGGTTGATGGTGCCTTCTAAGTCTTGACAAGCATCTTCCAATTCGCTGATTTTGCGAACCTGTTCTCTGTTCTGCGCGTCTTTCTGCTCTAATGAAAAAGTCAGAGCTAATGTTTTGTACAGACATTACACCTTTCTTACCTATCTCTTCTTGCAATTGCTTTTCAGTTTCTACGTGATTTTCCTCGAGTTCGTCATTGAGTTCCTTTAAGGCCTCCAGATCTTCGATTGTGATAGTCATCTCAGCAATTTTCTACGTGCAAAGGCTCAGTATATGGGTGCAACTAATAGTCAGAAAGACGAACCTCGCCAAGAATGAGATTGCGTTCGGTCAACTGTTCAAGCATCTCTTCTGCGCCTAGAGCATCGTCAAGTTGTGCTTTAAGCTCGTCAATCTGGGTCTCTGCATTAGCCAACTTCCCGAGAGTTGAGTCGTATTGGGCTGGCAGATATTATTTAGTCAAGGAAGGAGGAACACCCAAGTAGTGCTTACAGTGTAATTCCTCGACGCCTTGCAGTTCCCGCTCAAGCTCCGCCATACGATGTCGCTGTTCTTGTTCCGATTCTCGTGATACATCTCGCAATCTATGACACATGGACATTTTGTATTAAGAATGATCAATCCTTTCTCTAAATCAATTGGGCACTGACCGAATCAGAGCCTCCTTGAGTCGCTCGTTGTGTTTCTCCAGTTGGCTATACGCAAGAGAGGATTTGACAGCATCGTCCACTTCACCATCTCCTGTGCCGCCTTCCTTCATAGACTCAACCTCCACTTCAAGACCTTCGAGTCTTTCCTGTAGCACCTGAAGTTCCATTTCAGCGGCTTCTGCGCGTTCCTCAGCCACCTCTTTGTCCAGCATGGCCATTTCAAGTTGCTCTTGAGCGTCGAACATACGACTCTCATTCAAATTCTGTACTTGTTCAGAATCAGCTAGTGCCCGTCTGTTCGAGATAATTTCTTGCTGGAGAGTCGCCAGTTTCTGTTGAAGTTTTGGCCTGAGAGCAACGAAATGGTTCACTTCCGCAAGCTGTGATTCGAGTTTTTCAATGTTTCGAGCATCATCTGAACGCTTGGCTTCCAAGACGCGAATTTTTGCTCTGAGCTCCTGAGATTCTTGCTCTGCCTCTGCAATCTATCGATACCCCAGACTGAGATCGAGATTACAGGTACATTGTGTAAAGAAAACTTACAACTTCTCTCGAGGGCCCAGAACTAGGCTGTGTAACTTGAGTGAGGGGCGAAGATGTCTGAGGAAAGTTTAAATCAGGAAGTGGCGGAGACGACGTTAGAAGTGAGTTCGATGGTGACACAGACAGGGGCGAGTCTCCACGCGCTGGTTCAACTATACGGGGTTTCGCAGTCATTGGAGTTGACGGGGTACTGTCCGTTGTAATTGTCCGCGAACGCGTAAGAGTTTGGCGAGAAGAGATAGACGCCACAGGAGCCAGCGTTGTCCGTTTCGAAGGAGATGGTGGGTTGGGTGGTCTCACTTGCATGGCAGATCCTGCTAAAGGTGTACCTCCAGGCTTCTGTGGGCTTTCTGAGCGCGAAGAAACAGGCGATGGCGGTGCGGCATTGCGCAAGGAGGATGTACGTATGCGGCCATTGCTCATTGCGCGAACGTGGCCGACCGCAGGTCGGACAGCGATAATAGGTGTCGCAGGAGCCGTCTTGTAAGGAGATGTTATCCGAAATTTTTTGAATGCGCAATAGCTTACTCACTGAGGTGGCTTGCGGACTCGCGACGCGACCGCCCAGGCTGACGACTTTGACCTGACTGGGCCGCACGAATACACCATAGGATGCATTACACCTGAAGTACGAGATGCCCTGGACAGTTCCATTATTCTTCCCTTTAGGTTCTTGCAGCTCGATGCCTATCCATTTTCCTGGAGCAAACTCGGTAGACCCGCTGAAACGCACAGTCCCACGTCCCGCTGGCACATCGACTATAGCGCCGATTGGTATATCGCTGGCAGACATTGTTGTCTCTTATCGCATGAAGTTTACGAACGAGTGTTGATTAGATGTAAATGACAGCCAAAGAATGTTAAGAATTGACGAAGGCCTCGGGAAAAGAGACTTTGAATACGACCGGCAGCTCCTGTTAGATGTATTAATCACAGCAAGAGTATAAGAGAAAAGCCAGAAGATCTGGGTAAGCTAGTGCATGCCAGTGGAAGTGGCTTGAGATGGTAGACGCGTCGCGTCACGCCGCCGCGCACTTCCTGTGGTAATACTGCATGCAATAATCATTGGCAAAGGGAAAAACCTTGCTTTTACTTTTATTTTATTAAACAATTCCAGTAACCTTGACGCGTTTGACCTGAGGAAGCGGCAGTACTCGAAGATGCACTCTGTTTTGCTCAAGCTTCAGTATCACCTTCATTCATTTTTAGATAGTAGCGAACGCGGTTGAATCTCTCCAAGTCTCCAAACGACGTCACCGTCTATACTCACTATACACCGTATGGAGACTCGACACAGACACTGTTTCCCAACATACCTCGACGTCGACAACCATGTCGCACAAGTTACATGAAGGCTACTCTGCGAAAAATCCAGTACCTAAAGTCGCTTTGAAGAGTATCCTAGATCCTTCGGGTGCCACTGAAGCCAAGGCAAGACGTCTTGTCGGCGACAAAAACCAGGACGAGAAAATGCAGCAAGACGAAATGCAGTACGCTGCAAAGCGGTTCGAGAAAGGCAAGACGATGGATGTGAAGGATCCTGTCACTGGCGAAGAAACAGTGAGCGAGCTCTGAATACTTAGAAATCTTGCAATCCTGCTTACCCTGATATGCGACTCGTAAAGCCCGTTAAACATGGAAGTGAAGAACAGAAAGATCCTGAAGCTCATAAAAAGGGGCATAATATCTTGACCATCGACTATCCTCCTCCTAGTCAGTGAGGCCCACTCTTGCGCGATCGGAAACGATACCTAATATCTATTTCTTAGACTGGTCAGCACATAGATCTTATGTGCTACAGCTTACACGGTCGACCATCATCAAAATCATGGTGTTCTACGCTGCATCACCAGTTCTAGCATACTTCATCTTCAGTATTCCTCTCTTACGTCGAATGCAGACCATTTCTGAATCTCATCCTCTCCTTGGCTTTAGTATATTTCTTACAATATCACTAATGCCTCCTTCAATTCTGGCATACTCGATTCTCTTTGCGCTCGATAAAAAAGTCTGCCGAAGATTTCACTGATCGTGTTTGGGACGCTGAACGTGCTCGCGGACTAGCCGCAGGGGAGGACCTCGACGGAAATGGAACTGTAGATACCGACGAACGTATTAAGGAAAGCGCGGAGTGGCTGAATTCTGTATTGAAAGGCGTGTGGCCAATCATCAACCCAGACATGTGAGCCATCCGTTTGTACGTCAAGGCAAATGCGACTTATGCTACAACGGTGCGTAGGTTCAGCACCGCCGTGGATATACTCGAAGATATCATGCAGGCCAGTGTTCCAAAATTCGTTGTACGTTTATCTTAATATTTTCAATCCTCTCCTTTAAGCTTTCTTCTGCTTTCTAGCACTCCGTTCGGGTAGCAGATTTGGGTCAGGGCACAAATGCCCTGCGAGTGACTTCTATCCGTTCTCTTCCTGATACAGGAGTAGACGAAGCCCTTCAGAATGCTAGTGATGCCGTGAGGGAACACCTTTTGCGCGATCATGTTGTAAGTCTTGCATTAGTTTTCTCCGTTGTAACATGTATAAAATTTGCTCTGCAAATTAGAATATTGAGGTATCTTTTGCATACCGTGCTCTGCCCAGCGGTACGGAAGCCGCCAGCAAGGCACACAATGCACAGTATGTCTTTATCTGGGTGCTGAGAGCTGGTACATGTTGATGACTATTATTTAGTCTCCTCATTGAGTTTTACCTCGGCATGAAAGGAGTCTACGAGTTTAAACTTCGTGAGTGTAACTCACCCGAACGTTAAAAGCTAATTTGACGAGTAAAGCAGCTGTTTGGGTCGAACTGAAAGGCGTCTCAGGGACCGCGCGAGCAAGGTGTGTTCATGAGAGACAGCAAAAAAAAAAAATCGTTTTCTTATGTACTTGAGTAACAGGCTTGAGCTGATCCCAGATCCACCATTGTGCGTAGGAATGAGGGTCTTGTACTTATGCAAATTGCTNAAAAAAATATCCTTATCTAGTATTAAGACCGCTCTCGTCACACTTATGGGACTCCCGAGCGTTTCGATCAGTGTAGTGCCCATGTCAAGGACTCTTCCGAACGTTATGAATTTACCATTTCTGTCTTCCTTCATTTCGAAATCAATCGATACTGCCTGCGCGGAGTATGTTGCTCCCCGCAGTTTAACATTGGATTTGCAGCAGCTACTTAGCGGGGATGATATTAAGAAAGGTACGCAGCCGTCACTTTCTTTTGAGGAAATATCGTTGATTATTCTATAGATACTACATCAATTGGCGTGATAATTATTCACATTCATCGTGCTACCGGACTGAAGAAAATGGATACGCGGAAGTCGTCTGGTAAGTTACACCATTGCTCTTCGTTTCTATTATCTTTCGATATACTTGATTGATGCGGCCCTCGCAGATCCATACGTGACTATCGCTTACTCACGACAAGGGAAACCGCTATACAGCACACGCATTATCTTTTCAGACCTGAATCCATGCTTTGAAGAGACTGCTGCTGTCACTGTTGATGCCAATGCAGTTAAGATTCGAGAGAAGCTCACCTTGCAGCTATGGGATTCAGACCGTGCTAGTGCTGTAAGCCGCAACCAGTTCTCATAGCATCCGAGTCGATGTAATTTTATTGGATAGGATGATATGATGGGCTATGTAGAAATAGACATCCTGGGTTGGTTCCCTCGCTAATTTTAATTTCTCGATTCTAAGCACTAACGTTTGTCACTAGATCTGTTGAGAAACACAAACACGCCGAAACGTCAAACGTCCTTTCTCACGAATGCGGACATAGGATCACCCTCAGAGCAGAGTCTTGAATACACCATTGGGTACTATGCTAAGATGGCCCCGAATAATGAGCTCGCGACAGATGGCTCAGATCCTGCAATCCCGGAAGACCTTAAATTACGTGATCCGGATTTCAGAGAGGCACGCTCTGTTGCGTTGAACGACCTTGAAGCATCTGTCCTCGTCACCCCACCTGATCCAAACTGGCCATCGGGTATACTCAGCGTGCAAATCCATGAGGTCAGGGATCTCAAGCTACATATTGAGGGCCGAGAGACGAGTATGCTAGGGCAGGGTAGGAAAGAAGGGCAGAAAGGACAAGATGACGACGGTGAAGAACAGGAAGAGGGCTCAGGCTTACCGTCATCATATTGCACTATGTAAGCACTCTGTATAGTGCACCTCAGGGAAGGTTGTCTTACTATAAATTCTTTTCAACAGTGTCATAAATGATAATTTGGTGAGTGATGGTAGCTTGAGCTTACTTTATGTATTAACGGTCTTCTTTAAGATCTACTCTACACGCGTGAAACCAATAACCTCGACGCCAATCTTCAACGCAGGTACCGAGCGATTTATCCGGAACTGGAGAACTTCGCACGTCAGCGTTGCCGTTCGAGACTCCCGTATGCGTGAAAATGATCCTATCTTGGGCATCGTCTTTTTGCAGGTCAGACCACAATTGCTTTCCCGTTTTTAGTTGCTGATGGGAACGCTCCAGTTGTCCGAACTGCTGGTCAATGCTTCGGAAGTAACTCGATTTTTCCCCTTGGAAAATGGGCTTGGGTATGGTTCTGTACGCATATCGATTCTCTTCAGGCCGGTTCAAGCAAGCCTTCCTCCGTGCTTACTGGGATTTGACGCTGGTACTCTCTTCGTCCGAAAGCTAAGCGTTAAGCCAGATGTGAAAGATGCTGAGGATCTTCTTTCTTCGCTACAGTCGTGTAGTGTGAAGATGAGAACTTCAGCATTTTCCGACAAGGTTTCCAGAAAGAACGCGCAGCGCACAGAGGACGGTAGCGTCGTCTGGAATGAGGATAATGGTCCTTCCGAGATCGCCGTCAAGCAGCGCTACAGCACGGCGTTTATATTAACTTTTAAAAAGGCTGGAAATTTGAAGACCGGGAACTTGGGCATGGCTGTACTCTGGCTACGTGACGTTGTCGATAGCGAAGATAGTTCTGTTGAGATCGCGCTCTTCAAATCGGAAGATAAATATAATCGTCTCAAGCAGAACTACGTCCCTCCAGATGGAAGCCTCGACATGTGGGTTTCTGGCAAGGAGAAGTTGATGAGAATTGGGACTGTGCGCATTGAGCTGACTTTACAGCCGGGCATAGGGACCGCTCATGAACACGTTTTGGACAAATCAGATCCAGGACAGAAGCGAATGTGGGACGAGGTAAATCGGCGAGACGATGTGGGCTTGCAGGAGAAGGTCAGGAATCAAGATGCGATGTCTGTCTCAGGCGAGAATACGGAAGTCAGCAAAGACGACGTCCAGATTGAGGCTCATAAGGATCGGTATGCAGGCCATCCAGATGATACTGGGATACTATCAGACGCGAAGTTGGGTGAGAGTAGCAATGACAGTGACGAGGGTTTGCTCAAAAAGCTTCGGGATTGGAAACACCACGAGAAGGAACTGCACCAGCAGCATCGAGGCATCATGCAGAACAAGTCTGCGCGGACAGCCGTGTGGTTTAAGGACAACGTAAAGGAGGCCGGGTACAAAGCCAAGGGCCGTTTCATAAAGATGCAGCCCCGTCAACCCGACGTCGAAACGGAGATTTAAATCACTATACCGCAACTACAATTATGTTCCCGGACTCCACGTTGTACTATGCATGTCGAGAATTGCATCATCAAGTTTCCCTTACGCACTACCGAATTTTAGTATAATAACATGTTGAATAGGATTTCAAAGTATAATTGATAAATATACATAGTAGTGCAACGTCCGATTATCCGTGTCTGCTAGCGCGACATGTAAGTGAAAATGAAAACTATGCAAAGTCCGATAATACATCCTATTATAACAGAATCTCTTCGCCTCCGAGTTTTGATCATGGATAAAAGGCTGTTTATTCCTGGCATTGTATCTGAAATAGCGTTAGATCACTTGCAGTAAGGTGACGTCAGAATTCTTACTCAGTACTCCAGCCATCCGGGCATTCATACCACCAAGGACAGACCGCTGCCGGCCTATATCTGCGCGGGTCTCGTATGCTTGACTGCAATGACAATAAGTGTTGTGAGCTGGTATCCTATNAAAAAAATAAAAAAGCACGTACTTGAGGATATCGTCTGTCATTCTATGGGAGCTATCTATGTGCCCTCGTTCCGTCAGCAGCGCTTCTGCTGCAGAGGATTTATATGCACTAAAGAGCGATATAATTCAGTCTTAATAGAATGAATATTTATTACTTGTGCGTACTCGATGTCATTGCGCACGCCGGAAAGCAGGTTTGCACGGTCTAACGCCGTCTTTACGTTCGCCTAATACTAATGTGTTGAAGACAACATGGAATTCAATGTAGAAGTCTCAAACCTTCGTTCGACTGCTATCTCTTTCAAAATCACTTAGGACATCTCTGTGTCGCTGAATTGTACGTGTCATGGATTGCGAAGGGGGAGAAACAGGGTCGTTAAGAAGTGTTGCTAGTTGGTCGTTCGTCTCTCTAAGCTACTAGCTTCATGAGAACAGTGTACTCACGAATCTAACAAAAGAGTTAGATGCTTACCTTCTCCAGGAGTCCATCGACTTCTTCCTCCAGGTCTATCCACCGGTCATTCGATCCGTTTGCCTCCAGGTCGTCTTCATGTCCAATATTGGTAGCTAGTCTTGAATATGAGGTCAATTTTGTATCAAGGAGAGATTCAAGGGTTCGACATTGTCGGCGTAAAGTGTCATAGGTTGACATGTTTTGCTTGCGACCACCAAGTAATAGTACTGTACTGTAGCGTAGACGCGACCGCCGACGGAGGGAGACGCGGTTTACCGACTGTGAGTGCTTACGTAACATGAGTCGTGGCACCTGAAGAACGCTACGACGCTATGCTCTCTTTTATGACACCTCATTGAACTTATTCAAGGTTAGTATCAAGTTTTTCTACTTATATTTTGAAGTGTCTCAATGTCCAAAAATACAGATGCCGTAATGTTTCCCATCGGAATTTATGCAGTGGCACTTCGGATCTGGCCACTCGCCAACCAGCAGGAGCATGATAAAGCCCTCAATGAAGACATTTTATAACACTAGGCGTAGTGTCTTCACTATTGTGCCGTTCACGTTGTCTGTATAACGCGCTTTATTGCTTTCTCGGAATCTTTTACGAAGTCGGTGCGCTCCTTGGCTCAGGCAGATATTGTTGGATGTCTTTGCATCAAGGTGACGGAGCTCTGCGCAGAGCAATATGATCAGCCCAATACCGAAGAAGAATCGCTCTGACGCGTCAGGAATCGACTTTTCAACTCCAGGGCTGATAATAAGCTTGACTTTAATGACCAAAGGATCCTCGAATTTCTGATGACAAGAGCCACGGATTTCACCAACGGAGGGGGTTCCGTGTTGTCACCCGTCTCTTGTACAAGAGTCAAGCTGATCCTCAAGTAATACAAAGTACAAATTCTGTATGTTCACTTTTCATCCGTCTAACAACAATAACATCAAAGGCTTATCTTGTGAAGTTCAGCACCATTCTACGCTAAGTGATTTCAAGAATTCGCGTGTGCCCCTGAGACTTGGCATACATCGTTTGACGACTTTGAATTCAACCGGCCAGAGGCCTACGAGGGCTTAAATGATACGGCGAATACCATTGTTTATTAAGCGCTCTAAGATCATCCTTCAAGTCACCATTCCCCTAGTCTTTCGTCCTTTAGCAGACGTCATTGCTCTGCCTGCGCGTTTGAACGACTCGAACGAGCTAATGTGGCCACCCGGTTCTTGACATTCTATCTGCAGCCACGACTCTGATGCGTTTCAAATTTGCCTTTTTCACGCCCTTTCAATAGCCGCCCTTGTTTATTGCTAGTGCTTCCGCAAGCTTCGTCATTCAGTCAATGCTGGGTTGTCAATGCGCTGATTATAACCGGGGATCGCCAATCTATTGCTTAAAAGTATTGCTCATTGTGGACATCTACAGGTCCGCCGAGTACGTGAGAGTTCTTGAGTGTGAAAATATGACGGCACATCTGTCTCTTTCTGTGCAAGCGACGCTTCTATCCTGCTTATTGCCGCTTGCTTCACACCCTATAGCTTCTCAACGCATCCCTTTCACTAATTGCATTCTCTGTTATCAGCCACCCTAGCCAGCTTATAGGCGGCCCTGAACGCCCCCTGTCCATCTCTACTGCTTCCAATCGAGCGAAGGGAATTTTCACTATCTTTCTACAGACGTTTCGCATGAGCTTGGGCTGGAATCAAAGTTCCTGCTCCCATGCGCATTTTTAAAAACATCGAGAGGCTTTATCGCCCCTATCCCATGTTGGCTTGCACTTAAGGTTGTTCCAGAATACGTTTTCTGTTGTTGAAGTCCTGGTACGCGTTCCCGATATGATCGTAATCTTGCTGCTCCCCAATGTTCAGGTGGTAAACCTGCACCACTTCTATGTGTATAGGTTTCTGCTGACCTCCGTCCTTAGGAAAGGGGGGCTTGAGATTGACTCCGGCTTGGGACGAATACTTAAGCGTATACACTCGGCAAGTAGTAATAACGCGTCATCGTGCTCTCGGAGTCTCTTAAACTCATGCTGAGATTTTATGGGAAAAGCCTACGCCATCTCGAGCATGGAAGAACGTTGCACCGAAAAATGCACTATGTCCTGCTTTCTTGAGCTTTTCGTGCGAAGAGCGCTGTCTCTGCCAACTTCAATTTGGAAGAGAAGTCACTCAAATACTCAAGAAAACTGACGTTTCTTGTCGAACGGGAGACACGGTGTACCTAGCTCACTTCTTCACCCACCTGCACGTCCAATACGCTCTTTTATCCGGTCAGCTGATGGTCTTGGAGCGAAGAATTTCCGGTCCCTAGGGCTGCTAGCGTCAATATACTGAGTTTCTGACTAGCGCTTCGGCCTCATGTCGAAGCACAGGCCTGCATAGTATGCGAATCAGCAATCGCACTCCTCATCAATGGACGTAAGGAAGGACTAAACTACGGACTTCGCCAGTACTTTGGCCGGGGGACTCATTGCGCAGAAAGAGGTTCAGGGAGTGTGGCTACGCGCAAAGGGTTGGCATTCGAAGGGCGACTTGACTTGCGGACTCGAACTTAGAATTGGTACTGGAACTGGACGCATCAAGCGCCAAATTTCCCTCTCTTTCCTGCACCCGCCATCGTACTATCCTTGTCTAAGGGCGTATCGGTTTCCTAAGGAACTCCTGGAATTATAGGGCTCCAATCTCTCCATATAACAGCAAGCGCTGAGAATCCAATTCATTGTCTGGGGAGAAGCATCGGGGATGACCAGCAGGCTTGGAAGCTGAGGCTTGATGAGGCNTTTTTTTCTAGAGACGCTCTGGTGCTCTGGCGGTAAATCTCAAGATATTTCAATTACTTGTTTTTAGGTCTTTTCGTATTTTGGTTGTACGAACGAAGAGCTGAAGGCAGGGGAATGCCTGTGTCACATTGGTCTTTCCTTCCGAGTTCAAGATCACTATGCAAGCCATGAAACATCGACACGAATTATATAGACCTGTCAGCGTTTCTACGTTCCTCGATCCTCCCTTCGCAGTCGTGTCTTCGGCCGATTTATCTACTGCAAAATGCGTCGATTTGAAAAGATAATCATTTCAACATCATTCATCATTCGTCTGCTCTG
The DNA here is from genome assembly GCA_004802695.1 of Phellinidium pouzarii. Taxonomy (NCBI): domain Eukaryota; kingdom Fungi; phylum Basidiomycota; class Agaricomycetes; order Hymenochaetales; family Hymenochaetaceae; genus Phellinidium; species Phellinidium pouzarii. Next base: position 29,273 of record SGPK01000011.1, read on the forward strand.
TTCTGTGCAACCTGATCTGTTCTGCAAATATTTCTGCCTAAGACTCATATAGTAGACGTTGCGGGGCGGTGCGCGTAGGCCTAATTTTGTCCCATGTCTCCCACGTTCTGACGTCCGATAACGACTCAGCAAGGTACTTATACCCCGTGCCTAATGGACGTTGCGGAGCTGGCAGTGGCTTTCTTTTTGTTGTCTCGCTAGTTCAGATGAAAATGAAATCTGACATACGGTGCTCTGCGTACACCGTCAACAGTTGCATTCCCACTGGCAGCTCTTCACAATAATATGATTGCCTAGTTGACCTTTCCGGGCCGACGAGAACTTCAAGCCGTGGCATCCCGGCTCAAGAGAAAAGCACGACGTCAGTACTACCGCGATCGGTGTCAAGCAGCGCCAGGCATTCGTTCCGCACGCCCGTCCGCGACGACCTATTCGCTCATCGCGAAGCCACAACCCGCACATACGTACATACGTAGTGTACGTATTCAGGTTGTACGGATTCNTTTTTTCATTTCCGGAGCGAGGGTGGGTACGTTATGGATATTTTACCCTGGGGGGTTCTTTTTACCCTCTATACTTTTATTCTTTTAAATTTATTATAAAATTGAATTGAATAGATGACATGGGCGGTGCGTCAGGGAAGAAGGAAGAAGTCAAAGAAGGGACATGCAACGTGTGCGTGTACTCACGAGAAGNAAAAAAATATTGCGAAGGAAGGTCGGTCGTCGAGGGAATCGGAATACCCAACGGCACGGTCGACATTGACGTTGATAGGTTCGCGGAGCGCTCTGTCGCCGAAAGGGCAAGCCTCGCCTCGTCTTTTCGTCTCGATCTCTTTCCGACCTGTCGACTTCCCAGCGAAGAGGGGGGGGGAAAAAGGNAAAAAAGAGTTTGTTTGACGGGGCACGGTGTATCGACTAAGGCCTCGATCGCAACATCGTGCACGCTTTGCAATTGCAGGAGTCTCAGGCTAGGGCAGAGCGCTACCACTGGTACTGACAGTTGCAGGCTCGTTCGAACTTCGAGTCAATCCCATCACGAAGCTTCGAGCACAGCTACATATATATACATATATATGTAGTCTATTTGTAGGTAGGAGGACTTTTCGCGTGTGGAACTCGGATGCCAACATCATCTATCCTTTTCCATAATGTCTGCATTTCATTTTCGTTCCTTCAATGGATCCGGACCGACGTTTCTTAAGCTCAGGCTCAAGCTCAGGCTCAGGCTCAATCAATATTGTAGCTCGGGCCTTCAAGCTTCAAGCTTCAAGTACTTACGCTATGCTCGGATGTCCTCGGTTGCGGGCTTGCTTGTCCATCNTTTCTTTTTTTTTTTTTTTCTTCCGGTGAATTGGATTTGATACTGCTACTGCTACTGCTACTGCTACTGCAACTACTGTGCCTGTTGTAGTGCTCGGTCTTGATGAAGTGGTGCCCGATCTTGGTCGCGACGTAGACGCTGAACGCTTACAAATACGTTAAGGCGGCCCGCTTGTACACAGTTAGTTCCTTCCCGAGCGGCCCGCTTCACGGCAGGAAGATAACAGATTTCAAAGAACAAAGACCAACTATTGGAAGAAGAACGAAGCGAAGCGTCGGGAGCGTGAAGAGCTACATTTTATTTTATTTTATTTTATTTTATTTATTCTTGACAGCGAAGGTAATTCTAAAGCGAGGTCGTCGATTTGATCCTGCAACTTCCGTCGACCGTTTACCTGCTTTCCGAGTCCTTAAACAGGAAGCCGTAATTTTTTTATTCATCTCCTTTTTAAGTTGAGTTTTTGTTGTTTTGGCTGTAATAAAAATAGGAAGGGGGATGCGACTACATGATGCGAAAATGCAAATATTAATATTAGACGAGATAGTTTACAGCCCGTGATTGCACAGGTTGACGTGAACGGCATCGTTCGTTCGCCGGTGGGTTGCATTTCATTAATATTTCTATCAAAGTGAGTGGCGGCGCCTGTGGCTCGTAGGAATAATAAAATAAAATAAAATATAAAAANGGGGGGGGGGGGGATATCACCGTGGCGTGTGGCCAATTGCACAACGCACATTCGACAATGTTATATATAAATATCAAACATCCGTGCTCACCGTAGCCGTAGCAAAGGGAATTTCACCGACGAACCGAAGGCTGTTTTGGTTTCAAGAGTAAGTAAGACTAGTACTACCGAGTCCCGAATTGGCTGACGGGGGGGGGGGCAAGCGTACAACTAACCAAGGTATACTAGACAGTTACGAATAGGGCCTGAGGCTTTCTTCGTGGTTTTTGGCCCAGAAGTATATACTAACATCAATTCTGTGCATCGTGGCCAACCCTCGCGGGCTGAAGAAAGGCGAAAAAGGGCTAATAAGAACTCGAATTCTATGTGGCTCGCCGCCATCTACGATCGAATCCTCCACTTCTCCCCTCTGTGCCTGTCCCAAGCTTCAGTGCTTCACAAGTCCCGCAGACCGGCCGTCCGTCTTCGGCGACGACTCGGACGACTCGGACGCATCAGACTCGAGGCACTCGCAAGAAAGGCATACCCTTTGATACACGCCACGACGCAAGCCCGTCCCTAAAATAAGCGCACTCTCACAAAGAACAAGACGTATATTAGATAAGGGTACTTGATAAATGTCGCTAACAAGACACGATGCTCCAAGTAGAAACAGAAGACAATGCATATTAGTTACTGTACAATGCAATACATAGCAGCAGTCCGATAATTTCGTGAATCGCGAGCGTCTAGTGCGGTGATGTGTGGGCAATAACCCGTGCGCCAATGTTTGCGGTGCGGGTGCTATGAACAGTGAGGGCAGTGTATTAGACGACATACAGACGCCAATGGGACAGCGTAATGATGATAGTCAACGGTCGTCATGTCATGACAGCAGATAGCAGGTGGGGAAAGAGGTGGTATGTAAATGAAAATAATAGCACGTTGCAGGGTTGGATGGGAAGAAAAAAAAAAAACAGAAAGAAATAATGGTTAGGAACGATGAGAAGACGGTGAAAAGAGTAGTACACCACGCGTCCAACAAACTTCTTTAATTTCATTTCCTTCGCATCTAAAAGCCCCCCAAACACCCATCGAGCGATGACGCGGCAAACGACCGTGAGCCGTCCTCGGACTTGAAACGATCATGTTTGCTATTGCTGTTGCTGTTGCTGACGCTGCCACGCCCCGGAATTCTCCGTTTCCACTCCTTCTCCCGCTTCTGCGCCTCCTTGCTAGGTGGCGTAGAAGGCGCATACGGAAGGAAGGAAAGCGCCTTGTCGAGCTGCTCCTGCGTCGGAGACACTATCGACACGCTGCGCGCGTACGGATACGAGTACTGCTGTGCCGACGCGCCAACACTGTTGTATTCAGGCGGGGGCGATACGATGCCGTCGCTCTCGTCAGACTCGGACGACGATACGTCAGGGACGAGCGGCGGCGGCCCGCGATTCGACAAGGACGACGCGACAGATGCAGACAAACTGGCGTACGAGGGTATCCGCCCGCTCAGGACCTCCTCAGCGATGCGGGGATGAGGGTGCTTCTCGCTACTGCTGCTGCTGCTTGGGCGCGAGCTTTTGCTCGACGGAACGCCGTTGTACGTGCGCCCCGGGCAGCCGCGCTCAGGAAGTGCGCAGTCGTTGGGGAGGACGACAATGGGTGCCCTGTCGTACGACGAGACGGAGTGGGTGGTGTAAGTTTGGGTGAGCGCAGGGGTGGGCGGGAAGTGGACCTGCGGTGGCGGCGGGGGGGTAGGGGAGTGCGCCGGCGAGCGAGGGTGCGTTTGGGTGAGCAAAGGAGGCAGAGTTGTGTTTGAGGATGGAACGTGGCGACATGGCTGGGAAGAAGCTCGCTCAGCGAGTGCTGGAGAAGGAGAAGGATATTGTGTATGCGAANGGGGGGTGAAGGGGCTGGGGGTTCAGAGGGAGAGGACGACGCTGGGTAGAGCCCTAGCAGAGCCTGCGGACAAGCCCTAGTAGAGAGGGGGTAGACGACGAGCGCCGCCTACGTGCTATTGGGAAGATAAAGGCTTGGACATGGCTGAGGTCTTTTTGTAAGAACCAGGAGGAGGTTATACGAGAACGAGACGGACGAGAGAGAGGAAGAGAGAGATCGCTGAGTTGAGGTAGTCCTTTGATTTGGCGTGTTTACGAGCTGGCCGGATTAGGAAGGAGGCTGCGTTGCGTGCGTCGCCGGCCGTTGCCGGACACGTGATCCATTCCCTGCACGTCGTCGCGTCGTCTTCCCCTTCCCTTTCATTCCTTATCGCCGTTATACTCTCTTCTCCTCTTCTTGGTCTCAATCGTATACCCAGACTACTTCCACCCGTCCACGTCGTGCACGCACCGCTATCTTTTTTTTTCTTGCTTTCAGTTGTTCTCTGCGTGCTGAGTACCTGGCGCTCAAGACCTCGTGGCCGGCTACTCATCTACACATACATGTACATACACGCTGGCTATGCTGCATTCCCAGAAAAACATCCTTGTCTCTCCATTATAAGCTTGATGCGTACTACGATAAGATGCTTGATGGNAAAAAAAATCAGAGTTGACGAGAGAAGAGTGGAGCAGAATATGCGAGGGAAAAAACATATGAAGGCGTGAAATGAAAGCAACTGACGAAACAAGTGTATGCACTTATGGCGGAGAAATGCAAGAGCGTACGTGCGGTCCGAGTGAACGTGTGCAGCAGCAAGAAAGCTCCCGCTCCTGCTCGCTCCTTGTCAGTCAGTGCTGTGCCAAGCTCCACATCTTCGCAATCGCCCATTCGATCAAAGCGAGTCGAATCTTCCAAGGAGTTGGAAGCAAAATATGTTCTCACCCACATCAAGAGTTAAATCATCCTGCAAATCGTAATGTGAGGCTAATCGCCAAAAAGCTCCGGAAAAGGAGTCAGTCAGGCTTCCTCCTTGCGCTCCAACCATGTGCATCTCCTCCTAAGCACAATATTAATCTCCTCCACCTCCACAACCCCGGAAACGCTAAAACTATGACCAGTCGGTAGCTCAGCCCCACGGGTTCACATTAACGTTCAGCGTGCTCTGCTTCGCCCGTGCGTTCGTACCAGCACTCGTATTCTTGGAACTGGGCGTCAATGGCGGGGGTCTCCAGCTGTCGTCGCCTCCCCCCCCTTCCACCGGAACCGAAGTCCGCTGACGACATCGCGAACGGGTTCAGAATGTCCGGCGGGAGCGCAGGCGGCGGAGGCGATGATGAAGAAAACGAGAGCCCGTGCCCGTTGGAAGTCGAAGTCGAAGCAGAGGAAAATGATAAGGATGGAACATCCGAGGATGGCCCGACGCCCCATACACTCCCGCCAGGCCCGCCAAAACTCAACGTCGGCGCGTCAGACCCCGAATCCGACAGCCCCGCGTGCACAGGCTCTGCAAACCCGCTTGACCACGCATCGAGCCTCTCCGACGCCGACGAGCCGCCGTCCCAATAAGACGGCCTCGATGGACCTGGCGGTGCGTAAACATCCGATATGTCAGCCCCGACGGCGCCGGTCCCAGAGTAATTATATCCTGAAGTGTCGGAAGACAGCGAGACCGACCGGTCAAACGCGCTAGGCAAATCCCATCGTGTGCCCGAGCCCGAGCCCGACGGACCCGCACCAGAACCAAAGGAAGACGCAATGTCGCCCTCTTTCCCTTCATCGCCTTCTTCTCTCTCTCCGAAGCCACTTGTGGCAGCAAACATCGGCGTGCTCACGACTCGACTCCGCGAGTGTGGCGGACGCACACGCGGCACAGGCGTGGTGCTCCGCCGCGTGTCCTCCCCTTCATCCGCATCTAAGTGATCGTCCTTCATAGGCATGGGAGGCGGCGCGCTTTCCGCGCGGCCTGATGGCTCGTGCCGGAGCGGCAAGGCGAGCGGTATCTGCGCGACGGGCGCGTGCAGCACGTCTGCATCTACCGCCTCCGTGCCACCCACACTCGCGATTACCTCATGTAGCGCCTCGAGGTCGAAGCCAGCGTGGATTGGAATGTCGCTGGCACTATCGCGGGGCGTTACAGAAGGTGATTGCACTGGCGAGGTCACGGTGGGCGACAGGCTTAGTGTTGCCGCGTGATCGAGGCGCTCAGGTAGTTCGTCGCCGTCGTCGCCTGCATCCTTGTTATTCTTGTTTGCTGATGACAACTTATCCGTTGTCCCTGGAGGTCGATTCAAAGCCTTTGTGTTCTTCTTGTCTGTTTTACGGGTGAACCAGCTCTTTTTCTTCGGAAGATCCCCTCCTTCTCGCACTACAATGCGATCTTCCTTCATATCCGGTTCCTATAGTTTAAAGGCAGATTGGAGCCAGTGAGTCGTTATAGCACATCGGTAGAATAATGAAGACCAAGTGAACGAAATAGGCGAGTGAGGATATCGGTTGAGTTTCTTCGAGAAGCGGAAGAAAGGTACGACCAGATTCTGGAAGCTCAAATCATGAACAGATAAGGTACTTACCTCAGGTTCATCGAAGTAATCGGCCGAAACCGGGAATCCGAGCTGGTCGAGGATGAGAGGCATGAACGTCCGATAACTCATGTGGCCAGCAATCTTATCCGTGACATCTACGTTCTCTAAACCAGGTACGCCCACAACCGGCCTCAGACCAGCAATATTCTGCAGACCGCCAGTTGTCGCACGGAAAAGATAGTTCAGCACCCAGTCGTTGCGCGCGTAACCGTTAACGAAGCGACCTGAAACAACCGAGCGCGCCTGGAACCACGATGATTTAGACGCGGCGAGCGTCGCGCCAAGAATGAAAACGTCCTGCACGATGCCGAATGCCTTGTGCTTTGCGAGTTCTAAGAGACAGTAGAAGATGACACGTGTGCCGAGTGAGAAGCCGATGAGCGTAATTGGGCGCACGCCAAGATGGCGCCGCATGAGGACGTCTGCGAGAACAAGTCCTGCGGCACGCGAGCGATCGAGAGCGTTTGACCACGGGTTATCAATCAAATATCCAAGCTTTGTTAGTACTTTCAGAATATGTTAAAAAACGAAAAAGAAAAATAGTAAAGTAATGAAACCTACGAATAGGCCACTGCAGCGCTGACATGAGGGCTGTCATGACAGTTGCTTGAAGCACCGTCTGTCCGACTTGCGATAGAACCTCCGTAGTTAGAATTCTAAGTGCGCTACCAGTCTCGCCAAGCATTTCGGGCTCCCACAGGACACTNAAAAACGTCGCCAACTATAGGATCTAAAACGCTGAACGGCAGCCGCACATCGTCCCTAGACGAAGTCATGAATCTTAAGAATGAGAGATGAGAATAGTGCCTTCATAAAAATAAGATCACCCTTACCCAGAAACTGTGAGTATACAATTGACCCGTTTGTTGTTATGCAAAGGAAGTAAGTCAAATACCCGCACATCTCGGGTTCTCCGCGCCATCCCTCGTGCAGCAATGCCCGAACCTGTGAGGGTTCCAGCCGTAGTGATCACGGCTGCACCACCTGTTCCGGCTAGAAATGCTGTAGTCCCAGATACTCCAACCGCTGTAAAAGCGGCCCCAAGACCAGCACCAATTACGGGAGCCAGAAGACCAGCAGAGAGACCAATCACTAGGCCACCACCTTAAAATCGAATCAATAGATTGATCATAGAGATCTAAAAACAGTCAACTGTACCTAACGTTGCGAGGCCTAACATCGCGTATCGTTTCCTCTTTGCTGATTTAATTCGTCCCTCGATAATTTCATTTTGTTCTAATTTGTCGACACCCTCTTGAATCTCTAAAGCCTCAGTTACGCGCTGTTCAAATCTCACGACATCTAGCCATCCTAATCCGAGTTTGAAGGCCATGAATTCGAGGAGCACTCGCGATCGAGAGTCATAGACACTATCAGCGATTAATATCAAGAATAAGTCGCATAGGATTGTCCAGCGAATATCTAAAGTAACGTCCTTGTCGGCGGCAGACAGAGATGTGCTGACTCCTGGTAAAACTTCGGGGGCGCTGGGCGGCAGAACATTAGCAGTGGTTTGATTTTGAATTGATGAAATGGCTGGCGTCGTAGGTAGAACGGGCGTCGGGGTCGGGTACGCGAGATCGTCTGTGATGTCCTCTGTCTGTGCTTCCTCACTGCGTATCCGCTCTTCTTCGGCCTCTTGCTTCATGACGTCCTGCTTTTGCCCCTCTACTGGATCGTACTCAGGATTGGCAACTGTGCGCGTAGTCATAAGCGAAGGCACCAGATCAGTAGCTTGCACGCCATGTTCAGCAAGACTCTCGATCATCTTCTGTTCTGTCTGAGGCGTTGAGCGACGCACACGAGCTAACAGAGTGTGTTTCACCTACCTGCAGTTTCAAGTTCCATGTGATAGAACAGCCGGCCCTTGATCTTCAGAGACCATAATTCTAACGAATCCAATGCAGGCTTGAATTCCTTACTTTTTGCCAGCTTGAAATCCATAGCTATCTCCTTCACAACCAATGCGCATAAACCGACATATGCGATGCGTTGCGACTCGGTCAACATGTTCTTAGTCGCCTGCATCTGGCTCAGAGGTGTCATGGCTTTATCCTCGTCGAATAGAAACTTTGTCCGAAGGTGCACTTCGTCATTATCGTCCTCTTCATTGAGTCGTAACCGCGTATATTCGCTGTACTCGCTTTCGTTCGTGATGATTTTTTCTCGCCATTCCTGGCCGCTGCCATCGAAGTCAATCAGGTTCCCAGTAGCATTTATCGTATTCTGCGTATCCGGTGTAACATAATGGTACTTCTTTTTGTCCTCTTCATCGAGCCCACTAGCGAAGTCATCACGGACGACAGGCATATCGAGCCATCCTTCTTCGTCATCCTCGAGAAGTGCATCAGAGCTTGTGTTTATACCTGGTTTCGGCACAGGCATCATTGGAAAGACCGGCTGCAGTATTTTCCAGAAGCGATCGTGAGATCAGACAGCGTGAAGTTCTATGGGATTAAAACAGATATACAGCAGGAGACATAAGAGACGTGGTCGTTCAAACGAGCGTTTGGATACTCTAGTGATCGCTGACGTTGAGACACGCCAATTGCCGCTAAGAACCCACGCTTGCACACTGTCCATCGACAGACCATCGTGTGCTGCTTTATTATTATTAAAACAACAAGGCCTATGGCAGAAAGAGAGTTATTCTAAGTATGTGATGGGTGTGATCAACTTCGCATGTTCTGCGACTGTATTTTAGCCTGCTCTCGTGCTTCGAATTTTTTGCGCGACGCTTCCTGCTTCAGTGCCGCTTTCACTCGCCGCTGGCGTTTCCTACGACGTGCACCCCGCTTTGCTCCTTCGATGGTGACAAGCTCAGACATGCGNTTTTTTGCGGAACGCAACGCGTTCTGCACGCTCTTTTTCTCGTTTCTTGTTTCGTTTGCGTAGCGACGGCATCGAGCTTTTCAGAAAGGCGCCATATGCTGCATTGAATTTTTCAAGGTCTCCAGGCATGATCTATGCAAGTTAATTGAATAAGTTCATGAGTTTTAAGATGGCCTTTCGAGGAGGATGCAATCCATTAATACGGAGACTCACATGAGTAGACAGCTTGACCTTTTTTCCATCCGTAGCACGAATAAGACATGGATATTCATTACTATCAGGCTCCCCTATAATGGAGCTTGTCGATGCATTGTTGTACGTTACTGTCTTAGTTTTAATACGACAATTTGAGAAAGCCATTGGCAATGGCATATACGCACAGCGTTTATGAGTGATCCATATTGATGACCCCTTTTGATTTGAAATCTCGAATAGAGATGCCAATCGTTGGAGAAACTAGATGGATATTGATTAGGCGGGTTGATCACGGAACGATTGCACAGAGCGTACGGTATCGTTGTCTACGAGCTGCATGCAAGTGAATTTACCCCAGCCTCATGTAGAGGACAGAAGAAAGCAGAGTCCTGCGACCGTAATTGGCACGCGTGCCTAGCAATCGCGTCCACAGCCTTCCTCCTCTCCTTTGAACACTTACCTCTGATACCCCGCTACATCTGTACTACTTGCTATGGACTCAGACGGAGCAAGTAACAGTGTGTATTATTTGTTTTCTACGCGCGCTTCCCCATGGTAGTGAAGCGCCTCTCTAGACGAACGATTGCTCGCCGCGGCGAAAAGTGACAACGAGGACTTGCTACTGGAGGTTTTCAGCAATGAGGGCACTTTCGACATCAACTACAAGGATAGGTACGGATATCACTAATTGATACTCTACGTCGCGTCTCACGGAAATGGGGCTTATGATAGTCTTGGAAACACAGGCAAGCTTAGCTACACAAACGTGGCAAGAGACAGCGCTGAACTATGAAATACGAACCACGATGATTAGCCCTGCACTATGCGTGAGCCTATGCGCAAGATCTATCATTAGATAAACTTAATATATATACGCATCCAGTGCTGCTTATGGCTCGACGGATGTGCTTGAACACATCTTAACTCACGACGACTGCGACGTGGACCCAGTGAATCGCCTAGAACGCGCAACTCCCTTGCATCTTGCACTAAGACTGAAGGATGTAAAACTACGTGACTACGTTGTGCAAAATTTACTTGAAGCTGGTGCAGAAACTACGTACGTTTGTGTTTACAAGATCTATGCGTTCCTGGTTCTCAAAATCTCTTCTGTCTGTATGCGTTGCCAGAATCAAAGATAAGAACGGTGACACCGCGTTGGATTTCTTGCAACCAGGAGATGTCGACTTGCGAAGACTCATGCGGAAAACACAGGCGAGCAATAGCGTATCGAAGAGCGACATAGTTGATGATGGTAAGAGAACATCATCTTTAAGCATCTCCGCCTGATTTATGATGGCTAATAAAATTATTGCACAGATGACGATGAAGGTTCTGCAGGCTCTGGTTCTGAATCCGACTAATCTTGCAGAATATATGTACTGGAAGCAAACCATGCTTTATTAGGCTTCATGAATAGTGTACTTTTACGTTCAATCACATTTTAGACTCGCTCACTACAATGTGCATGTGCAATAGTTGTCTACGGGCTGCAGCACAAGTTCCATGGATATTATATGCATATAATTCTGCATTGCCAAACTCTATCTCTACCATTTCCCTGTCTGCCAGTCACTATACGTCTGACTACTCTTCAACCATTGTACAAGTTCGTCCCGTTTAATCTTGACGCCCTTGTCAGAAGACTCGATTTTCGTCTTCTTGCCTTCCTTCATCTCCCATTTCTGCTCTTTCACGGTCACGAGGCCTTCTTTAAGCTCTTCGCCGCCGAGGATGATCGCGAAGGGAACCTCGTCCTTCTCACCCGCGGTGAATTGTGTAGGAAGTTTGGGTTTTGTCTTAGCAAGAAAATCGGCCTAAAATATGGCAAGATTAGTACTCTTATGAACAGAAAAGGCATAAAGCAGACCTTGACGCCTGCTTCTCGAAGTTCGGTCACCAGTTTCACTCGCTCTTCCAGTATCCCATCGCCAGCAGCCATGACAAATGCAAAGGTCTCTTTTTGGCGCATACCTTTCTCAATCCACTTCGGATACAGAATTGCGAATATTCGGTCAAGACCTATCGAAACGCCTACGCAAGGGACGCCTGTGGACTTCTTTCCCTCTCCAGCCGCTGCAGAAATCAATGAGCTGACGAGATTGTCGTACCGTCCACCTGCCGCAATGGAGCCGACACCAACGGTACTCTCATCAATATCTTCTTCGTCCTCTGCTTCTTTTCCCTTCTTGGCTGGCTTTTTCTTGGTTTTCGGAGCCGCTTCCAAGGCATCGGCAGTTGCATCTACTTTGAAACCTGGAGGTGCTGAATCCGCAACGATGGCTTCGTATATTATACCAGTGTAATAGTCCAAGCCACGAGCGAGAGACATGTCAAACGAGACCTGATTTACGTATTTAGAAGATTGTTTACCAAGAAAGAGCGTATGACGTATACCTTGTCAGCAACTTTATAGGCCTTGAGCAGCATAATTAGTTCAGACATTTCCGAGAGACCTTGCTTAGCGTTCTCATTCGCGATCAGTACTGTATCACTGAGAAGAATTGTCAATAAATCTTCTCCGCCTGTTGCAGCTTCAGAACGTATTTAGACCAGTAAAAGTACAGTCCCTTAACCTTTGCGTTTCACATATTCCCCAATTTTATCCGCCGTCGACGAATCAAGCCCCTTTTCCTCGCACATCTCTTTCTTGACTTCGCTCCACGGAAGCTTCAAAATTAGTTAGTATCGATATCGATGCACTCTTATAATGGATGTAGATACCTTATCTAGTTTATCCACTGCTGAAGAAATCGAACGAATTTTTTCTGCTGGTACACCGCAAACCTCGAAGATACCGTCAAGGATTTTTCGGTGATTTAACTATCAAACAAGGATGGCATAAGTACATTCGGTATTCAATCATTATGGACCATGCAGAATACACACCTTTACAGTAAACTCACCAATATCTAAGCGAGTGAGAATTGTACAAAGTAAACTGAGAATTTCAGCATCCGGAATCATGGTATCCCATGACCCTGAAATGTCAAAATCCTTCATGAGTAAAAAGTCAGCAACTCGGAAAGGCAAAAGTAGAAAAATGCACGCTCACCGCTTGAGAGAATTCTCTCATACGACCCTTCGACATGACTGGGTTATCTCGACGATACACCTTCCCGACCTGCCATAATTTTGACTGAGGACTGTTCGAGAGCGTCATTGCAAGGTATCGTGCCAACGGCACCGTATGATCATAGCGCAACGACAATTGTTCCCCGCCTTGGTCCATTAGATCGAATATGAGTTTCGCATCTTCGCCGTATTTGTCGGTCAGGATGTCTCTTCGTTCGAAGACTGGAGTGTCCAGCTGGCTTCCTCCATAGGTCGTGAAGCAGTCCTTTATGATGCGCTCGACATGTTCACGACAGAACATCTCACCCGGGCCATAATCGCGTGTGCCCTAGTAGCTCGTGTCAACTGCATTATTTCGAAAAGTATAGACGCAAATTACTTTGGCAGTTTTGAGTAGCAGCCTCTCCTTTTTCTTCCCCGTATCCTTCCCGCCACTCGCCGCGTTCTTCAGGAGGTTTAAGTTTTTCTTAAGCTCTGCAAGTTTCTTCCTTGCCTCCTCGACAAGTGACGTCTCTGAGTTGTCGGCCTTAAGTTTGGTGACGAGAGCAGTTTGCTCTGAGATTTCCTGGGATAATGAGCTTTCAGTAGTAGCCATGGTGAGTACTCTTCGCCGAGGAATATATGTCTGAGCGCCAACGAATAATAGTGATCGATGAGAGACGCGCCAGACGCCTCCAACTTGCAGCATATAACTTGCCTTCCCGATTCTTTCAGTTTGACTCGACCAAAACCCAAAAGAAGATACTTCATAGATCGTCGGCTACAACTTTACGGTCACAACGAAAACAATTCAAACCTTGAGACATTCATAGTCGTCGAAGTCTTGCACCTCATATAATAACAGCTCTAAAATTGCAAAGCATTTTAAACCAATAGTAGGTACTAAGGCTTAGAGTCACCGAGCGGCTAGAATATGTCTTGAGTTGTTATATTCACCTGTCTTGGGGGAGATGATTTTAATAACTATTACTAAATCTAAGGCTCCAGGCGCTTTGGGTCTCTAGGGAACATAGTGGCCCTCCGAATGTTATTGAGCTTCAGGAACAACATTAGCACTCGCTCAAGGCCGATACCTCCTCCACCATGCGGCGGGCAGCCAAGGCGAAAGCCATCCATGTAGCCCTTCATTGACTCAGGGTCAATCCCCTTGCTCCTCATCCGCTCCGCAAGTAACTGTGGATCGTGTACACGCTGTGCACCAGACAGAATCTCCTCGCCTCGCATAAAGAAGTCATAAGAGTTGGTCAATTTCTATTCGCTCAAGTCAGTCTCTTTGAACACATATCAGACAATTAGAATGTGCGCACGCACAGGGTCATTTGGGTCCGGCATAGTGTAGAATGGTCGCAGTTCCGCAGGGAACTTATCGATAATGAAGTAGTCGGTGTCATACTTCCCCTTTACGATCCTTCCGAGGCGCTTCTCATTCTCGGTGCTTTAGAAAACAAATCGGTCAGGGATAAAATAGTAGCGTCGCAGCCGATTCACATACTTGATATCGTCGAGCACAGAGCGATCGACGCCATCTTCGACTAGCAAGTCGACCGCTTGAGCAAACGTCAGTTTCAATGTTCCTTCAGGCCCTTCTAACCACTTAAATTCCTCCGCGGGGAACTGCCGTCCGACAATCTCAACTTCTTTCTGACATTTTGCCCTCAAATTTTTAAAGATAGAGAGGAAAAGCTGGTCGAGTAGTTCCATGACCTCATGATAATGCTCTTCAATCGTCATCTCCAGATCGAGACCAATAAATTCAGTAAGATGACGATGCGTATTTGAATCTTCTGCTCGGAAAACGGGTCCAATCTCGTAAACACGCTCGAAGTCGGATGCGATAGCCATCTGCTTGGCAAGCTGTGGTGACTGCGCTAGGTATGCATTTCCTAAACAAGTGCATTTAGACTTTGTATCTTTTAAAGTCCTATGGACTCACCCTTGAAATAACTAACTTTGAACACAGAAGCACCAGATTCCGTCGCAGCGGCTTGTAGTTTTGGCGTGTGGATCTCAACAAAACCTTGCGATGAAAGAAACTCTCGGAAGAAGTCAGTGATGGACCCTTGCAGTTTGAAAACAGCCTGGTTCGTGGTTGTCTTGAATTAAGGGAGGAAGCGTCAGCAACACATCTACTCGAATTCAGCCAAATTAACTTACTCGAAGATCCAGGACACGGTTGTTAAGCCTAGTCTCAAGAAGGACATTGTTGAATTGCTTTTCTGAGTTCTCTATTTCGTTTTCTGCACGGGAGGCGTCATCCAATGTGAATGGAAGTCGGACTTCAGGTGCAGAAATAAGATGAATCTATGCGTGTTTTACAAACCTATAATGAATGAATAAGTAGAAACGAGGCGTACCTGGCTAATCTTGATCTCTACATCTTTCACAGTTGCGCTCTTTATCTCTTCCTTAGGTTTATCGACAACTCCCTCGACGAGAACGATGCTCTCGTCAGGAAGTCCAGCAACCCACTTTACCATCGGGCGGGAGACACTTTCCTCGTCTACAGTTAGAATGCCTTGTATTGTATCAATTTTCTGGCGGAGCATAAGGAAAACCATTTTATTTCCCGTAGCACGCGATGTCTGTATGCGCGCTCGAATGAGGACGTTCTCTCCAACTTTCTCGGACAGTAAAGCTACATCATTCCTCGGGCGATTTGGTCGCTCCTGTGACTGGTGTAATGGAAGTTTTCCGTAGTATTGCTTCGCAAAGTCCTGTGTCAAGAAATTAGTACAGAATGTGGTAGACCAGATTGTATGCTCACTGCAGCATCCTCCGCGGCAGCTTTTGCCTTAGCAGCCTTTTCTTCCTTCGCTTTGCGCTCAGCAGCCTTACGATTCTTTTCCTCCTCTTTGGCGCGCTTCTTCAACTCGTTCTTAGACGGACCTTTGTCCTCGGTCCTAGACATCAAAATGAGAGCTGATATCGGATTTAAGCCGTACCGGGAACAAAAGAGATACGTACGATTCCGTCGGGTTAAGAGTAGGCTCAGACATGATTGATCAGGTCGAGTTATAGATATTGTGCAGGTCTCTTATAAGAGGAGGTGACTCAATGTGAGTCCTGGATGAGGTCTAGGGCCTTACGCCATGAATCGACAATCTTGTACACTTTTGTACACATTACATAATATGAAAATTGTAATTTTGTATATTTTGCTTGTACAGTCATTAATATTCACCGGTCACATGAGCACCACCACTCAAAATGCTACAGACCACCATTTCCTCTACCTCCTTTTTGCACTCTCTGATTTATCCCATTTTCTAATACATAAGTTAAGATTTATGATTTCTTCTATCTAGAATTGAGTCAGTTATGTAGTGAAATCAACAAGAGAAAGTGAAGAGCATCTCCACAGAAAAACCTGTATTTGACCTCAAAAGCAGGAAATATACTTGAATTGAGGTCATGAAACAAATTGAATATGTTCCAAGTAGCTATATATACAATAATATGAAACAGTCAGTCTTTTTAGTTATTTATTAGTGTGCATATTTAGAGGAAAATGACATGTCACACTTTGTGACTTAATGCGTATATGTGACATTGATTACAAACAGGTATTTCAGCGGCGTGGGAACCCTGTGTTTATTTGACTAGTACTGACTAATAATATTTGCCCCCAAATATTAATATTTTATTTGCATTTCACTGCTCATACTTCCTTAAACGAAAGATTAGAGAATATTATAATGGATCAAATCGGCACGGAAACGTCCGAACTTCCGCTTTACCGCCACCTGCCTAAAAATTCAGAATAATATTAATATTAAATTTGTTGTTGCTGCATCCCCCACTCGTTGTACATCACAAATCGAGCGCTCTTTGCTGAGGCGTCATCAAAATCCCCACCATGCTTGCTGTTGTTGCCCGCACTCACAGCCTGCGCCTTCCTCTTCGAACCTTGTCAACATGGTCTGCAGTGCCGGCTGGCCCGCCTGACCCCATTCTCGGTGAGCTTGAATAAATTTTTATGCAATTCAAACTCTGACTCGAAATACTCTGCGGCAAGGTGTCACCGAAGCGTTCAAAGCGGACAAGGATTCTCGTAAGATTAACCTGGGTGTTGGTGCTTACCGTGACGAGCACGGCAAGCCGTACGTTCTGTCCAGCGTCAAGAAGGTATAATTCAGAAGGACTTCGTGGATATTTCCGTACAACTCAATTGCGTGATTCTCAGGCTGAGGAAAGCTTGACCGCGGCTCAGCCTGACAAAGAATACCTGCCTATTACTGGCCTTCCGGGTTTTACCCAGAACGCGGCCAAACTCGCGTATGGTGCAGAAAGCAAGCCCTTGGTCGAAAACTCGGTTCGTGCATCGGCACCTACTTTTTGTCTTTTCCTGATCTTGAAAAAATGGTGTAGATTGCGGTAACACAGTCAATATCAGGAACAGGTGCGCTCCGCATTGGCGGTGCCTTCTTGGGACGATTCTACCCGCACGCAAAGGCGATATACTTGCCAGTGCCTTCGTGGGGAAATCACACGCCTATCTTCCGTGATTCTGGGCTGGAAGTCAGAGGATATCGTTACTTTGATAAGAAGACTGTCGGACTTGACTTCGCAGGCTTGAAGGAAGATCTCCAGGCAAGTCGCTATGATTAGCAGATGTTTCCAATTTCTCACCGCATAACAGAACGCTCCGGAGAAAAGCATCGTCCTCCTCCATGCTTGCGCCCACAACCCAACTGGTGTTGACCCGACTCAGGAGCAATGGAGGGAAATATCTGATATCTTGAAAGAGAAGAAACTGTTCCCTTTCTTCGACATGGCTTACCAAGGCTTCGCTTCTGGTTCGACATCGCGTGATGCATTCGCTGTTAGGCATTTTGTGTCGGAGGGTCACCAGATCGCACTTTCTCAATCCTTCGCGAAGAACATGGGGTTGTACGGGGAGCGTGTTGGCGCGTTCTCGTTAACGACAGTGGACCCTGAAGAGAAGGCCCGAGTTGACAGTCAACTGAAGATCGTTATACGTCCAATGTATTCGAACCCTCCTGTGCATGGAGCGCGTATTGCGAACACCATCTTGAGTTCTCCAGAGCTTTACGCACAATGGGAGAGTGAGGTAAAGGGCATGGCAGACAGGATCATTAGCATGCGTGAAAAGCTCTACGACACTCTGGTTGGCCTGCAGACCCCGGGTCAGTGGGGGCACATCAAGTCACAAATTGGCATGTTTAGGTATGTGCGCTGGTCTAACATTGATGGAACAATTGACTCATGACAACTTGCAGCTTCACTGGTTTGACTCAACCACAGACCAAGGCTCTTGCTGATAAGGCGCACATTTACATGACTGCAGACGGGCGCATCTCAATGGCTGGCTTGAACAGCTCGAACATTGAATACTTTGCGGAGTCTGTTTCAAAGGCTGTCAAGGGCGAGTTGCAATAGAGTTTATGTAGCTCTACTGCTATAGAACGCATGGCACACAACTTGAAGTTGGATATCATAGACTTGTATACCCGCGGAGGATATTTAACGAATGATATCTTTTTGAGAGAAATTTATAAAGTTGACTGCCTAGCACCGAGCAATTGAAATTCGAACTCCGACATGGTCGATCTTTTCTGGCCAGCCGCCGCTGGCTGCTTCTTTTTTTTAGCCACCGTCCACTGTCCACTTTCTTCACTTTCTCTTGAAGCTCTCTTGAAGCCAAATCTTCATCTATATCATCTTAAGTCATCTAATGCTATGGGGACGCCTGAGCCAGGAACTGGATCGTGTTCAGCTCAAATTAGGCGACGCATCTCAGTCTCATCCCTGTTGGAGGATACAGACTCGGAGAATATGCTAGACTGCTCGCAGTTTGCATGCGAGTCGTTCCACAATGCGGAGGAAAGTATTATCCACACATCTCCGGGAAATGCATCACAAACGTGTCGCCGGGCACAGCCTGTAGCTAATGTTCGTGAAACCTTTTAAGGATAATATGCATGATATTGCTAACATCTATATTCAATAGAATTCATCGAACATTGTTTCTTCCATGGCTGCATCTGCATCGTATACGCCTTTGCGCAATACTACTGGGTCCAGGGGAAAAGCCGTGGTGACACCCAATTTGGATCACGTTCTCTCTTTCCACCAAAAAGTGTCACCCTCCATATTTCACCCTAATGCACTCTCTTCGTTCACTCTTGATACCGACTCTCCAAGCCCTCGTGATAGCAGATACTCATACTTTCAAAACTGGAGTTTTTACTCTCCGAATTCTGGACGTGAAGCTGTGGACAACTTTNCCCCCCGATTCATCCGACGAAGTGCTATCAACTAGCGACAGCGACAGCTCTTCTCTCGAATGTAGTCGTCAAATCATCTTTCTCTCCAAGCCTAACGCTCTCTTACCCGCTACAACATCTGTACCGCAACTTTGTCACTGCAGCCCGGAAGACGACCTCTTCTCTCCTCTTGAAGCCCGCACTTGTCCTGTAGGCCGTCGTATAAAATCATTGTCGGCCCTGTCCACACATCATACAGACGAGAGAAAAGCGATCGGCTACCTAAAGTCTTCTGTAGGGGAGGTTGCGTACAAAAACAGACCGCTTGAGATGGTGGCGCGTTCTTTATGTTGTACTCCTGAAGATCTTGATTCCGGAGACAGCACTTCTTTGACTGCCTTTGAGCTTGTTGATTCTAGTCTTTCTAACTCGGCTCAGAACAGTATACAGTCGTTTGCTGGTCAAAAGATAATTGGAAAGCCTTTCAAATGTTTGAAGAAAGTGGTTAGCCGAATCATTGCATGACTGTCTTATCGACTATCGTCTTTTTTTTTCTAAAGCAAAAAGTTACAAATCTGTTCGTAGTGAGTTCCTTGCACTTATTGATGATCNAAAAAAATAAATGTATGGTCCTCTTAATACAACTGTTCCAAAAATAATTCGATAATTGCAATCATCTTCTGGTGCGGCGTCTCTCACGCTTCATATCCGTCAAATACATAGTCTATATTTTGTTCTCTTTTTTACAATAAAAACAATGTTAATAGTTTATAAGAACTCTATCGTTCTATCACCACGATGTGATCATAATGATTAAAATACAATACACGGGGCATAGTTAGAGTCAACCCGCGAAGCTTGCGCGCTTAATGCTTGTATGGTTATTGCTTGTTCTGACTCTTTTCTTTATCCGTAATGTATGTGTGTGGAAAACTAGTCTAAACAGGAGGTCGATATCTGCGTATGCTTCTCCGAGCAGAAGGACGAGCACATAAATTTCTTCGATCTTGCGCTGTCTGTAACCTTAAAATACTGTACTGGACCTCTTTTTTAAATAAATCTTGGTCGACGAGTAGAAATATTTGATAATTATGGGAGATACTTCAACTTTAACCACATCTTAAATACTCCAATAGTAACGATACTTTATACGAAATGTAAAAACCACGCGGCGCGGTAGTTGTGAACACAACAAGGCTGAATTGTATTCTTGCATGCATAACATCGAAACATCTTAGATGATAAAACACACGGCCGCAATGGAGACCAGACATCAGGTCGTTTAAATTTTTGAATTTTACGCTGTTTGTGCCCTGTCGATCATGAGACGTCGACAGATAGCCGCCGATCATCTCATTCTAGAATTCCCGGCTAATTCCGCGCCCAATTATTCAATTATTCAGAGTTCAGATTAATATTGTGTTTTTTTTTTCTGTAGATATTATCAGAGCAGATTAACTCGATACTAGTCAGTATAATACAACATATCTAAAGATAGATATTCCTTCTTTATCTGTCCTCCTGCTTCATGGGACCCGTAGAACAGGACGTCGTTGAGATCAATCGACTCCTCTTATGATCCTCCCCTTTAAGACAGTAACTAGCGCATTTGAGCGTGGGCGCCTATGAGAAAGTACGGTAGGAGAGCAGGGGTATAAAGGGGGAATGGTAATTCCTAATCTTTTTTGCTATACACTATCAGACTTCCATGCTACAGAAGGGGAGAAGGAGTAAACGAGCTATCATGATACAGAAGATGACAATGCATAAGATGGAGAGCGTGACCTACAAAAGCTGCTTGCTTAAAGGAGGATTCTATCCATGTAGCTCCACATCTGAAAGATGTGGGAACGATCGAATTGACCATGTACTATGGAGAGTCTGTGAGCATCATTGTTTGGTGCCACAGGGTGGACTATCGTCCATGTGGAAGAAAACTTTCTGTGAAAAGAACAGCTGAAAGAGTCTCCTTGAATAGTCGCGCTTCTAGGAAGTCCACTAACGTCCACTCCGGCACGGCACATAGCATTTGAAACTCAATGAATCGATTCTGAGCAGACTCGTGAGGGTACGTATCGCCGAGGAAGCCGTCCATAACCACGAAGAACTCATTCTATGCTAGTCATTGATGATTTCCCGGAGAAAAGCTGTCTTGTCACGAAGTTTGCGGCCTGCTCCCGGCACGGTGAAACTCAGCCTCACAAGTCCAAGTAGGCTCCGAGTTCCCTTCTCCTGGTCCGTTATCGATGCACAATCCCTCTCACCATGACCGGCCGGATGTGGGGCTGATTGAGCCTAAAGAGAGGGGCTTGATATATCCGGCTTATAGCACCCAATAAGCTATACAGACATAACTTGTGCACTCAGCCTTCAGCCTCATCACAAACTTGGGTTCGCCCGAACTGACGGAAAAAACGCTATCCCATTGAAAGATCGTCCCTGTTCATTATGGTGTCTTGAAAGCGACAATGAGCACATAACGTCCACTAGTGGAGCATCCTTCCGGAGCACCGACCATCGCATCGTCAAATTTAGCCAACGGTCTGATGTGGATGTTGCCTGAGAAATGAGCAACCCGTAAGTGTCTCTAGATGTCCCTTTCATATACATACCTGCTGAAGAGAAGGTTCAGTGATGCGCTGTTACGCTGTTACAGACGATCATCAGGTAGAGTCTTGTGAGACCCATGTTCGCTTCAATACAGGTTCGTCCCTAGTCGTGTAGTCGTGAAACAAAGATTTTCCCATTGACAAATACTAATTCTCTGCGTTCTTCCTTCTTTTGCAGCATATGGCAAGAAATTGTACTTTGCTTATCTGATAAAAGTACGTCAATTTTACGTTCGTACTCGTTAAGCCATTGCATATACAGGACCACGACTGCTCTGCTTGGCTGTGATGACAATTTTCTAACACCAGTATATCGACTCATCATCCACCCACCCGGCTACCTTCACCATGTCAGTGCGTGGCTTCAACTTGAAATCACGACACTTGCGTTTTGCGTTCTCCTAGCGTGAGGGCCTCGATGTTCAGTGTGCTGGCGAAATTTGCGCCAAACATTCTTCACACCGCTTCTGACGGTCCTGCATTTTCTTTCTTCCTCGGATACTAACTCGGAGATTCGCCGGCACAGATATATGGGAAGTTCTTCTTACCACGATGAGGTTCAAAGGTGCACACGACAGAACTACGGGGAAGAGCAATTATGGAAGGGGAATCAATTCAGTGAGCGAAATTATAACGCCAGTCTCCCCCTTTGAAACGACCTGATAAATCCACCTTGAAGACGTCGCCTGAATGAGGATATCGTTCCTGGCGGGAAGCATCTCCGCCGTTAGCGCCACAATGTGCGGTAGTGACATATAGTTGATCGTTTCCAGGCCCTTTGGCATTGGGTCAGAACAATACGGACCGCTTCATTGATTTAATGACGCTCACCTCCGAAGCAGCAGGCGGTGATATTGAGTGCTGTGGGGAAGTGTATCTCGAAATCTATAGAGCCGTCCTTAGCATGGCGCACGACTTTCGAGCCTCCCCAACTGTATTGAAGCCTGTTAACCATAAAGGCTATAGAGAAAACAGACACCTTACCGTGCACTCCAAATGCATTCGTCACTGATGCAGAGACCGTCAGGGAAAGTCCCCTTAGGAAGACCCTGTGCGAGTGTGTCGATGAAGATGCGTCTGTTCGATGGTTTACCCTGGATCTTGTCATAATCATAGGCGTAGATGCGGTTCACTAGTGAATCTGTGAGATACCTATATAGACATTGCTCAATTGTGTCCTTTTTTAGAATCAGCTATACACTTACATCGTCTTCTCATCTGCACTCCAACCTAAGCCATTGCAATCCTATACTAGGTTAACAGATGGAGCTTGACGGTCGCCGATATTTTCGCTCACAGTAAAGGGGCCCTCATCTACGAGAGTTGCCGCACCAGTTCCCGGGTCATACCGATAGAGTTGGCCCGGTATGTACGGATCCACGGAGCATGTTGTCCCAGCGAAAAAGCGTCCTTGGCTGTCGCATGCGCCGTCGTTGAATCTAACATGAGCAGCGTGTTGCGCAGGCAATATTTTGCTAATGTACGACAATTTGTGCGTCGACGGGTCAATCAGTGCAAAACCTTGGGCCGCTGCACATGCCAACTGGGCATAAGTCAGTAAATGAATCGTGCAGTACTCCCCGGGTGGGGGCCATACATACTCCTTGGCTATTGGGGCGCAAAGCAAGGCATGACACCGGCTCGTCGAACTGATCCACAGTAAGCTCTGAAGTGATGGTATTGAAGTGCAAAACCTGAAATGCCAAAATCGAATAAGCAAAAATAATGAGTGCTGCAATTCTGTCCCAGCCTACCTGATTCTTGACTATGTCAACGAAGTGCAAAATCGACGTTGACTTGTCATAAAGAGGACCTATNAAAAAATGAGGGCACTCATATGTTCTCTGAATTAGAGAATAGTGCCGGGGAAGCAAGCTAACCTTCGCCTAGAGTGCAGTTGGATCTAATAAACGGTTTATCGACGACGACAATGTTATCAGGGGGCATCCTGGAGTAAAATGAAAATCATTTCAACCTGCAGTTGCAAGGCACTCTTTTATAGTTTTAACCAGAGTTCTCGAGAAAACATGGTGACAATAGATAATCCTGGTAGCAGTCACACGCTGCAAGGCTGTACCGGATCAGCTGGCCGGTAAACTCCAATCGCGTTTGTAGAGTTCAACAACATCCTTGTTGTATAATGGGCCACTTCAGTTGTAACACTCAAAAATGCCGGGACATGACATCACGCTTATTAGAAGAACACCAGTTAAGGAGCCATTATTGGCTGATGTATACATGAGAATGAATTAAGACGATATATTATTTCGCTGGAACATTCCGGAATGAGACTGCAAATGCCGTGAGGAAGAAATACCGATTACTTACCGTCCGGAGTTTTGGCGATGTAGTCGATGGCTAGGATATAGGAACGGAGCGGAAGGCGGGTAAGAAGATGCTAAGTTAACGAAGATCTTGTACTGACCTTGCTGAACAGTTTTGATATCGTCAGCTTCGGCATCAGGAATTTCGATAGCAAACTCCTGCACGATCGTTCAACAGTCAAGTCGAGGAAGTTCGAAAAAGAACTTAGTCGCATACCTCTTCCACGGCCATTACGACCTCTACCGTGTCTAAACTGTCCAAACCAAGATCTTCTGCGAAAGAAGCTGAGGTTGAAAGCTGGAGGCACCCAGTCGAGTCATTTTGCAGAAATATATTCACTAAAAGAAAAGAAAGACATACCTTGCTTGGGTCCACCTTTTCAAAAGACTTGAGCACGTCGAGTACTCGTTGCTTAATGACGGTATTCGACAGACCAGCAGCAGCCGAGTACGCGGCATGTTGCAACGCGAATGCCGAAGGACGCACGAGAGAGGCACTTCGCGGGATAGCGACCGCAACGCGTGGGCGCGACACGGTTCGGAGAGCAACACGAAGAAAAGACATGATATGTGTGGACTGGCTGAATCGAGACGAAGAGTCCTTTCTTTGAAAAATCTGAGCGTGACATAATGTCACATATGACCAAAAGCTCTACCATTACTTTACTTTACTGAGACTAAGTTTAGTCTTGAGTCTTGAAGTGCTCTTGACAATTGCTTCGCCTTCTAGATGAAGCACAGAATCGCTTTTAGGAAGTTCTCGAGGACTTCGTCCCATCGGATGCTCATGTTGCGGTATGGTACATGCCTAATTGTTTTCATTTATTGAGCTAAAGCTGAGCAGGAATCTTGTCACTTCTCTCATCGAGCATGAGCAAATTAAGACAACGCTCCCGAAAGCTAGGGATACTGCCAGGTTGGCAGAAAAGGTTTAGGAAGCATGTTTCTTGCGTTGTGGATGTCGTACCTGACAAAGTGTTGTCGTAGCTAATCACTCTGGGAAAGAAAGGCGACCTTCCTGCGGCGCGTCGCGCACAAGGCTTTTTACTACAGCACACACTCATTCCAAAAGTTTTTGGTCAATTAGCACATCGGTATGCTCAGAGGCCTGGAGGATACACGCGTATCCATAAGTTCGGTAACCGACAAGGTGACAATGCTCCACACGCAATCCTTGAGCTCGTTGACAATCCTCGCGACCTGCGCTTCGAGATGACTGCACGCGCTGTGGGCTGGGAGCTTTTCGGAAATGCTTTGTCGAAAGGATCAGAAAACCTCATCGCCAATGGACTGGGAGGAGTTGAAGGGGTCATTAGACAGGAACAAAATGACTCGAAGCCAGGATACTTACGTGAGGGCCTTGGCGGGCGGCTGCGTCGCACAACGCAAGAAAATGTGAAGAAAGTGTTGCGGTACAGGCCAAAGTCAGAAGTCAAAGAGCTGGCTATGAAGGCTGAGGAACACATAGTACGTACACGATTTGCCTTTACTACTAAATGANTTTTTAATATCCCTCTGTTTGTGCAGAAACATCTCATCTCGGAGCCGTTAAGTCATCCTAAAGTTCGTGAGAACCTCGAGGTGACCGTCGACAATGTCAAGGAAGCAGACAATGCGAAATTAGCAGTGGCATTCGAAGAAGGCCGTCGAAGACAGCTTCAGGCCGGAGATCGTGCACCTGCTTCTGACAACAGTGCACTTTCTCTTTCGTATGGTGCGTTGAATAGAAGACGACATGGTGGATTGGGTCTTCCGGGGGCAGGCTGGTACGAACGACAGCGGGCGAAACTCAGGGAACGCGAACAGCCAAGGTCACAGAATTACTAGGGATCCTATTAATTTTCTTCTGTTATCACGCATGATTTTTGTAGGTTTCCTCTGACCATCTGGGCTGATATTCGACAATTCGGTTTAAAGTAATAAAGAAAAGCAAAAAAAATCAAGTGCTTACATAAGAATGTGGCTACATGACGCTCGTTATGATGAACGATCTGCATCATACTACTACTACTGACTGCGTTGACTTCGGCTAAGGACCTACTCCTGTTGACTATAAGTAGCCCGACCATACGATGTATGCCTGGAAACCCCCTTCCTCTTTATCATCACTATTATCGCAATGCAAACAGCGGCCAACGCTCTCCAGAACGTATGCATTATATATATTGCGACTCGGATATCACTACCATATACATTGACTTTTTTCCTTATTATGACTCGGATAGCACTTAGGAAGTATCCCAATCGCAACAGAGACCCAATACAAAGGTCGTGATGATGGCTCAAAAATGAAAGCACTGACTTGGTTGGGTACGACAAAGGTATGCATAAGCTCTTGAGTCGCCAGTGGCAGCGAATCCATGTCGTTTATTTTAGGTCGAAATCGCCGAAGTACCAGTGCCGGATATAACAGATCCAGAAGACGTTATTGTTGCAGTAACAGGAACGACAATATGCGGTTCTGACTTGCATCTATATCACGGTGAGATAATGACAATGAAAAAAGTAAATCTCTATGACGGTTATCTGTCGAGGCGAGGCAAAATGACTGACTTTCTGAAAGGGTGATATCCTCGGACATGAGGTATGTTCTCCAGTATTTTGGCTTTATTCGTTAGCGGATGTAATTTATGCTATAACATCTATAACATCAAATCTGTATAGTTTATGGGCAAGGTGGAACGCGTTGGTCCAAATGTGTCGGGACTTAAACCTGGTGATCGCGTTGTAGCATCATTCCAAATTGTACACTCGCTTTCCATGAATATGTCGTCAAATCCTGCACTAATTCTGCCTTCTATAGGCTTGCGGGACATGCGAGTATTGTAAGAAGAAACTTTCTTCGTTCTGCGAACGGACGAACGACTCGTCGTATGCTTCATTTCGTTGATTTCTAAATGCACCGCTAATAAATATCCATTCCAGGCTAATGAATGCCTTATACGGCCACAGGTTCGTACATGAACGGTCTTTATTTATACTACATGCTTACGTCTTCCGGATTTTGAAGAGATGCAGGTTTCTTCGGGTATTCCCACCTTACGGGAGGTTTTGCAGGCGGACAGGCTGAGTATGTTCGCGTGCCATTTGGCGAAGTGAATTTGCTCCCTATTCCAGATAATGTCACAGACGAGCAGGCCATTTATTTGTCTGACGTTATACCTACGAGCTATCATGCTGTGGTCGATACGGGAGTGAATGAAGGTGACGTCGTCGGCGTATGGGTAAGCTCTGTATTAAATACAATTGCTATTTGCTTATGCCTATATATTGCTGGAGGGTTTGGGACCCATTGGGCAATGCGTCGCGGCTTGGGCGAAGTTGATGGGTGCTAAGCGCGTTATTGGCATTGACCAAGTGCCCGAACGACTGATCTTTGCAATGGAGAAGTCAGGCATCGAAACAATTGACTTCAGCGTGCACAAGGATATTGTCGAGCGTCTTAAAGAACTCGTTCCCGGGGGCCTTGATGTTGCGATTGATTGTAAGTAAGAAAGCAGTGGCGGCTACGAAGGTTTAAGTGATCTTAATCCGGAAACTTCGTCAGGTGGGAGCTTCCATGAACCGAAGACCGTCCTGCACAAGGTTCAGAAAACACTCTTTCTCGAAACGGATGTTCCCGAGACAGCAAATGAGATGATCATGTCAGTAAAGAAAATGGGTTGTTGTGGGGTCATTGCTGCATAGTATGTATCATCGCCTATGTAGTCATTGCGTTCTTCATTGTTATTAACAATGATTTATTTCTAAAGTTCTGGATATACTAATGCATTCAACATCGGAGCCCTCATGGAGAAAGGAGTACGGTTCATTGGCAATGGCCAAGCGCCCGTTCAGTTACACTGGGAGAAGATTCTCAATGATTATATCATTCCGGGAAAATTTGATCCGACTTTGTAAATACTCCTTGTATTTTGTTGGGCGTCTGGCTAATTATCTGTCGCATACAGCATAATCAGCCACCGCGTCCCTATTGATGACATGCCAGCTCTTTACGAGGCTTTCGACAAACGGCAAGGAGGAGTTGAGAAGGTCTTCGTGGAGACACGATTCTCTGCGCCTCCAAGCCCAGGCTGTCCGACTACGACTCGAGTCAGCGAGTGGCTCAGATAGAAAGATGAAATAATTGCGTTCAAGTGCTTCGATGCTGCAGAAGGAAATAAAAAACCGAAGGAAATGTTACAGTCTTGTACGAGTAGTAAGATAATTGCAGTGTAGCAGTGATTGATGGTAATATTGCTTTGAAAGTTAAAAGACAATCGCACTGGTCCAAATGCCTATAATTACCAGGATGATTCTGTGAAGCTCTGAGCAAATTCTGGAGAGCAGATAATATTAGGAAATCTTATTAAGAAATGAATTGACGATATCGGAACGACACGTCATATGCAAGCTATTTGTCGTAACAAATGGTAAGGGCGTGCACGCACTTGCAACGAGGACTCATGGCAATGCGATAAGTGCGAGGAGACCATGAACTCGTGTAAACCACGATGTCTTCTTCTTTCAGACCAGAGGGGCCGCAAAGAAGGGGCAGTGCCTGATGACGAACATTACTTTCCCCCTCTTAAGTTCGCAAGCACGCACAGGACATGCGGCCAGTCTCCCTTCTTCGTCCCGCTCAGCTCTCCCACCACTGTAAAGCATCGACGTTCGCCGAGGTTGAAAGCAAAGCATCTGTATTCACATGCGGACAAAAACAGGGGGATAACATTAGCTTAGAACACCAAGAAGGGCGACGGCGACGGTCAGCCTATTGTTCCCCCCTTCTTTCTCCCATCGTCGCCCCTCTGCGTGAGGCGTGAAGATCACCTGATAGCACCCGCCGGGGGAGGCATCTACTGTCCCTTCTGCATGCCCATCGGACTGCGGTATGTTGCAACAAATATGGGCGGTCGTTCTCTCCATGAGATTGACAATATATACGTCGGAAAACGAAGGCACAAAACAGCTGTAGGGGTAGAAGAGAGAATGTGTAAGGATAAGGAAAGGAAGGTCAGGCATTCGGACGCCAAAGTTCATGCAGCAGCATGATGGGTATCAAAAGGATAGTGGTACACTAAAAGCCGTCAGACCTTGCACATCGTGAATCTCGAGAGTATAAACTTTTCTTTCTCCCCCCCCCCTAGACTCACCGAATAAATACGGATTTACTAGGGGTCAGTGTAGTCGAATATGCAAAATCGCGTCTCGCGGAAATGTCTATCGACGGTGATTCCGTTTACAGGTGTCCTAGCCGCTACGTATGGAGGAGGCCAAAGCGATGAGCCTGGAGGAAAAAGCTGCGATAGTCCGCAGGCAACGTCTCTCCATGCACGGGCTCTGTTGATTGAGAAAGAGAGGCGGTAAGAAGGTTTTCAAGCCCTCGATGAAAACAAAAAGAATAGACGCGTACGTTATGTTCACGACCTTGTATTTAGTCTTCAGGGTATATTTGTAGGTGTCGCCTGCATCGAGCACGAGTGACACAGTCTCTCCGGGATCAAGCAGAACGATCCTGTTTGACGCACGCCCATAGTCCCTGAGGAGTTGGACGGTTGCAGAGTCGTGCGTATCGTTTGTAAAATCGAGGATGACTTCATAGGACTGAGAAACGGAGGGCATGGCAGCACGTAGCTCGAGAGTATGAAACAAAAAAAAAGTGAAACGGTGTGAGAGCAAGCGAATTATGATTTTAGCGAAACCAGTAGTATCCGTCCNGGGGGGGAGGAAGAAGCCTGGTACTATAGCTTGCGGACCGGCGAAGCCTCGAAGGGAAGCAGATTTGGACTAGAGTAGGAGTTTATAATAACCGCATGTGGGGTTGAGCGTCGGGGAGGCGGGGACAGAGCTGCTATTTAGTCTGTGCGGGATGTGCTGTGCCCTCTGTTGGCAATTTCTACTCGACTTATTGTCGACCAAGGGCGTGCTGTTAGTGGCTGCGATTGTGACTAAAAGTGACAGTTGTATGGGAAACCGAGGGGCCAGGAGACCCTATTGTTCTGCGGAGATGAAGGACGTTACGACACCCCCACGCACTGAATCCTTTAGGACTTGGTCGTTCTAGCCGAGACGTTTCAAGNAAAAAGAAAAAGAAAGNAAAAAAATGATTTAACAAGATGAAATTACTCAAGCTTTGTTGCCGTTGAAAACCTGTTTATATTAGTTTTGAAACCTTAACTTGTATAGCGCTGTTAGCGCCGCAAAAGGAAAAGACGCCACTGGCACCGCAGACGGGCTCAGTCCAGTCACTAGTACTCTTGCTCATGAACGTTCATCATCGTTGCCACGACCGTCCTTTTATCTGAAGGAACTGCAGTCTGCTGTACATACAAGGCTCGCATGAAATCACGACAGTACTAGTATGCTTTATCGTCTCGCTAATGCCACGAAGATGCAAGCTGGACGTCAGACGACACGGGCGCCTTCTTCGCGGCAGCCGATAGCCGGCGTAACTGACCCTAAGGCTCGCCCTTTTTTTTTTTTTTTTACGCAGTTCTGGTGTAGGCAAAGATGACTGGTGGTGGTGGCTCAGGCTCTGCTCTGACTTGTGCTGTCTATGTTATGGACATTTTTCACAACTAGGCAAAGCTGATCCCTGGTGGACGTGCTCTCTCGTCGTCGTCGTCGGTCGGCTGCTACCACTAGCAAACGTGTGATCTTCCGCTTCTTGCTATTCGCTCCTTTTACAGTCACTCTTATCGTATATAAACCAGTCTCATGTCATTATCAGTCGGACCTGCTGTTTTGCATCTTCCACCATGAAGATCTGCAATGCACTCGTGTTGATCTACACCGCTGCTTTTCTCCAATGTCGAAATTTCTCCCTGGCAAAACCGAGCATTGATGCTCAGATAGTCATGCTGGAAAAGTCAAACTCGTCTTTGCTGATGTATCCGTCCCACTTTACGCAGAACATAGTGGCACGTACATTGCCGTTTATTCTGCTTGGTTCTCTGTATTCACACCCATCATCAGCCCAAGCAAATACATTCGCACAACGACTGCAAGTTCTTCGTTTTCATCTCATGAAGTACCTGTTTGCGACTATCAAATAGATTGGCGTAATGTTCCTCTTTTGGATGCACTGAGCTTGGGAGTTGCTAGTGTGGAGTCCGATGTATGGCTTATAAACGGAACACTATTTGTGCGTCTTCGCGCTCTTATCTCCCATAAAGCTTACTTATTCTCAGCATGAACAATTCAGGTGGGACACGAGCTGGCTGCACTTACAGATGTCCGAACATTCGCTTCGCTCTATGTGGATCCATTAGTACAGATTGTCGAAGGGGAAAATCCTCAGAACGAGTTTACTCTTAATCAGACGTCTCTCAAGTGAGCACAGACCATGATCGTATTCTACTAGCTTTTCTCATTCGCTTGTTAGCGGAGTCTTTGATATGGATGGGACCATGCCGCTTCAGCTTCTTGTCGATATAAAGACCGACGGTGTGGAGTACGTGATTGCCACTGATCTCATTCAAATGAATTAACTTTAAGCTTTATCACAGAGCGCTTCCCTTTATCCTTGAAGCTCTCGAACCACTCAGATCACGGGGTTTTTTGACCACATTCGCAAATGGCACAATCACGCCAGCACCGATACTCGTCATAGGCACTGGAAATTCCCCGCTTGAGCAGGTGAAGGAACTATCGCCGCGCGACTATTTCTTCGATGCTCCTTTAGATCAGCTCACGAATGCAACCTTGAACACAACTTGGGATGTTACACTCTCGCCCATCGCGAGCTGCGACTACGGCACGGCCGTGGGATGGAGCGGGATTGGTAACATCACTGACGCACAGCGAAGTGCAATTCTCACGCTCGTCAGCGACGCACATGCAAGAGGCATAAAGGCACGATTCTGGGACACTCCAGGATGGCCTATCAATGCCAGAACTAATGTCTGGGTAGAGTTGATGAACGACGGTTCAGATTGGTTGAATGCCGATGATTTGGAGGCCGCTAGCAGTTTTTAAGGTGCATCTTTTTTATGCTGTCTGTTAGCGCGAGCGGTCTTATGGCTTCCCCAGTGTCATCTCTTCTTGGTTCTTTCGCACCTACTAAATTTGTTCTCCCCGTTTGACTTCTTGCATCCCACCAAAAATACGAGTTACTTTTATACTGTCACGTTCAGTGCCATGAGGAGCACAAAACAACTTATTCGCCAGCGACTCTCGGAATCAATCAATTGTGAACCTAATTTGGGATGATATATTTCTTGTTCAGCTCTTGACTCTCGGCATAAGGTGACCTCCGCACGGTAAGACCCTGCACGCAATATTGATGCAATGGAAGACCTAGTTCTCGTTTCCACTGGCGTTCGCCCGAATGTGTATGATTCTTTTGATTGAAGATATATTTGTGGCATGAAGTATCTGGATCAATACTTACAACATGAAGGGTTTCGGCATTCTGGACGGCCGCAAGGGACCTTATCGGTCAAAGAAATATACTTTTAGACTGGAACGAGACTGAATAAATCAAGCTTTTCCCTAACTGTAATCTGGAGTGCTTTCTTAGATATGACTGGGATAACGTAGTGGAGGGTCATTCGTACGCACCATCATCTTGAACCACCATTGCGACACCTCTTTTTGATTCCGAGAGACCAGTCCAAGCCTTTACTGGTCAAGGCGACAACTGCGTTGAAATAAACCTTATTATGTGTCTCATTCTATCCATAGCAGATTTTGCTATAATGTCAGTAGCTG
Source organism: Phellinidium pouzarii (assembly GCA_004802695.1). Classification (NCBI taxonomy): domain Eukaryota; kingdom Fungi; phylum Basidiomycota; class Agaricomycetes; order Hymenochaetales; family Hymenochaetaceae; genus Phellinidium; species Phellinidium pouzarii. The sequence goes on from SGPK01000011.1 coordinate 61,679, forward strand.
GGCTGGGGCAACACAAGAGAGGTGCGCATATGGTCTATACTTTTGAAAGCATTTTGTTCACAGATACTACTATAGTGCCTTGGGGCTTGCTATAAATACATGTGCTGTCCTGATCACGCTCCGAAACGTTCTTTGTAAGTCAATAAAGTTAAATGTGGTCGACACTCTCGAACTTCATGACACTTACTCTGTCAAATTTCAAGTTTGCGGGCATGTGTCCTACACTCACCCTTTCCTCTCTGGCTGTCAACATCCAGAGCTTGAGCACACCGCTGTCAGGTATACACAGTTGCTATGCTCAACTTGCGGCAGCCGCGTGGGCAGGTCGTGTATAGCAACGAGGGTTGGCATCTCCTGTATCCCAGGTGGACTGACCGGACATCGGACAAATGGTACATGTATTACGAGTCTCTCACGCCTTGGCTTGGGCCAGCCCAGGGGCGTGACAATATTAATCTTTGGAATCTGGTTCTGGAGTTTATTGCCAGAGATCTTCATCAACGACTTGTGGTTCTAGTACGATGGTATCGGCTCGCCGTCTGTGAAGGAGAACGACTTTATTACAAGAGACTCGACGCATGCACAAATTGTCACTCTAAAAGCACCGGTGGACAGTATTGAGAGTTTTCGAAGCCATTTCCCACCGATCTAGAGTGCGGTTGACGATATCAAAGGCACTATAAAGAAGGTAAGTTAATCCACATAATCTTGTTTGATCTATCTAGAACCTCTTAATTGTAATGGCTGGACAGGGGTTTGTATAGAATAATTCCACTTAGCCACCGGATAGTTTACCTAGGACTTCTACGTCCCCGTGCGCTGGGAAGTCATTCACCCTTTCTCAGATATTCCACAGTCCTATGAAACATGACTCCAGTCTCAGCGGCGGTAAGTTTGTATACATGCAGGATAGTGACATCCTACACGCGACGAATTCCGGTGCGACCTTCACACTGATGTTCGATGCGACGGATAATTGGGCCGTAGCTTTGGGTGCTTCGCGCAGCCTCCTCGGTGGTGGCTATTAGCCTATGCATATGCAGCGTTCTTTATTGCTTCAACGATGGTATATCGTAGGACCATATTACCGATACCGACATAAGATTGCACCCCTGGTTCATACTCACACCCCGTAGTGTTTAAATCGTTAAGAGCATAATGCGACCTGGCACACTCCAAGTAGTGTGATAAGATCCTGCCAGTGAAGTGAATCGCTATATGCATGAAATGAATGAAATATCATCCAATTGCGTCAGCGACATTAATATTATCTCATCTCTGTTGCATATTGCCATGTCGAAACGTCAAAATTCAGGCAGCTCTTCCACTGCACAGAAATCCAAGAAACAAAAGACAAACCATATTAATATTCTGCTTGGTGCGCCGTCCGCTGATGACCATCGCCTGCCGTCCGATAGCAATCCGTCATCGTCTGCATTATCTACACGAAGTCTGAAACAATCGTCCCCGCCCGCACTGACGACCCTCTGTATACGCATATTCTCTGCACACTTTCCCGAGTTTTCTGACGATGCACACTGGGAGTCAACAAGAAAATGGCTCGAAATTATTCCTGAATCTATCTTGCCCAGGCTATTCGCACTGCTCAAGAAGCAACACCCGAGACTTCTCAGCCATGCCGTGATAACCACTGTAGGCACAGCCAGTCATGTACAACTATCATCTTGCCTTATGTCTGCCGCAGTATTTTTTGCGTGGACTTTCAGTGTCTCTAAATGGAGAGCTAGTGGGAGTGACTTCATTTACGCTGTCGGCAATACCACGCGTAATGGGAAGCAAGCTGCGTATCCTGGAGCTGAGCGATTTCAGCAAATTTTCAGACAAAGATTATTCTTCTATGATCAGCCGCCTTCCAGCTCTCGAAACCTTGATTCTCAGGCGAGTAGAAGACATTTCATGAGCTAAAAGAGCATATTTCTGAAACTGCGCCTTCAGAAATTGCTTGAAAGTCGGACCTCTTACTGTGGAGGCCATCGCGAAGACCTGCAATAAACTGAAGACTGTTAATCTGAGCTTTACGGGTGTCACTACTCTGTCCATTCTGTCCTTGATCAAGGCATGTCCTGATCTCGAAGTCCTCAAAATAGCTGGAATACAGAATTTGGCAAGTTCGTAATGAAAAACAAAATGAACACCTGACGCTTATGATTCACTCAGTCAGATGCAACAGCGCCAAAAATTTTCTCTTGGGCATCTAGCGATAATCAGTTGGGCGGCAAGATACCACTTAGTCGACTAAAATCTTTGAAACTCAGGCACAACACAGTGTCAGACGTGGCTATTCTTCCTTTTCTTCAATGCTGCCCTGCCCTAGAGCGTGTCGATGTTTCGTTCACGCTTCTGAAACACATACCCGAACTTCCAACCGTACCGCCAATTGAAAAACTGTCGTTGACCTCTACTTTCATTTCCAGCAAAGAACTTATAGAAATAGTCTCCCGGCTGCCACGCTTGAAGATTCTGAATATTGGTGCAATGGGGGTGAAGCCTGGGTCGAGCACGGCGATCATGAACTCGACAGCTATGACACTTACTGACGACGCGCTTCGGCACCTGACTGATGCACTACAGAACTGCCCTTTGCTGGAAACGATAAACTTAGTACAGAATTCGAAACTGGGAACAACCAGGAGGCATGATAGTGCGCTTGCTTATTTTATTCGGCACATAGGCAGGAGGTGCCAGGTAGGCTTATCTATCTTATCCCAGAGCTCTTAACTAACTTTTAACCCCCCAAAGTATGTCAACCTGTCAGGGATAGCGGTACGTTCTGAGGATCTTATGGGTCTTACGGCCGAAGATCCAGGACAGAAAGCTTCAGTATTGAAGTCTCTGATCCTGAACAAAACATTGATTGACGATGATGTCGCGCCGTGGATATCGAGCTGCGGCGACCCTGAAGTTCTTGAAGTTGCTGAGACTAGAATAGCAGGTGTGCAACGCTTAAGGCGTTTCGGTCAATTGTAACTAACAATGCACTCCATTCAATAGCAGACGGTCTTTTTCACATTATCGATTTCTGTCACCGCCTGGCCAGGCTGAACCTCACTGGGTGCAGGGGCGTTAAAATCGCCAATCGCAGAAGGTTTTTTGAGGTTCGTTTTCTTTTTTCTCCACTCTCCAATAAGAAAGTGATATATTCGTGTTAAAGTTTTGGGAAGAAGAACGAGATACTCCTTGAATATTACGCCGTCGCAGTTACTCATTATATATATTATGTACTAATACGATTCAAATGATATGTATACGATAGCAACACATGCGCAAATCTCTATATACGTACAGAGTCATTGGGAGGCAGCGGAGCCAACCCATAGTGAACCAAAGCGGGCAGACGGTTTCACAAGGCTCAGCGCAGACTGTGACCCCTGTTCTACGCCAACTGGATCCAGAGAACTTCTGTAAGTATATTGACGGTTGACTTCCTGCGGAGGATATCTTGGTGGTTTAATAGATGACATATGTTTAGAGGATGCAAGCAGTGGCGAGAGCAGAAGGCGGAAGCGGGGAATGCTCTCAGTGACGCTGCGTCGTAGGTCGGCTTCCAAATTCGAGCATGCATCTACCGTTGGTAAGGACTGTATTCAAAGATGGCAAGGATAAGGTTCTATCAATAAGAATAAGAGAGAGGTGATGGCACTACCTGACCAAGTAAATGAACTGTTTTATCCAGAGGTGTTAAAGCGGTTCCCCAATCATCTGAAACCGCTTTTACGAAGAGAAGATCCCAGAGCAACTGAACAGTGACAGGGCAGCGAGAAATCGGAAGAGACGTAGCGATTATGCTTGTAAAACGATCTAGGATAATTTTGACAACTTTTGATCTTTGAGTGTGGCTCTTGAATAATCCATAGCTTTGTATTGAATCAATCAGAGAAAGTAAAGCGTCAATCAGATAGGGCGAAGGATTCGAAGGAATCGATGAGTCTGTTATTAATTATCAAAGCCATAAGTATAGTATAGCAGCAGAGCGAACTAAAACTCACTGTCAATCGGAATGGGATGACACTCGTCTTTAAGACAATGGAATAGCTTGTCTTTCGCAGACAGAACCACATTCGATGCACTTTTCTCCACGCTGAAATCGTATAGTCGTTCTGCTTGAATGTGATATTCTATATACCAAAATTTATCAGTAACTTGTAGCTTACTATCTGAACTTTGACGTACTATCACTGAACGACGTAGAACAACGCATGTTAGCTATTAAAGGGGATGACGATAGCTTCTGAGTCACTCGTCCTAGGAACACAAGACGTCTAACAGATTGTTCTACATGCCCTTCAATAAAAAATCATTATAAAAGATCTGTTATACTTACCAGACTCGCCCTTTTCCTCGTCGAGCAATTCTTGCAATGAAGAAAGAAGTTGTCCAGCAGTCTTCTCCGAATGCAATATGTACTCCGCTTCTAGATCACTAAGAAGNAAAAACTGGCATCAGCAGGTTTTTATTTCAACTTTCATTGAGACGAACTGCTTGCTCTCTTCATCCGCAAAAGCATAATCCAGGTCATCTCGTAGGTCCAACGTAATGGACTCTGCATCCGTTATGATCTTGTCTATGAACGGCGTCATACTATCAACATGCTGTTTAATTGCATGTTTGAAGCGTTGGAACGACGAATGAGCGATTGAAATGCCTAAAGAAGCTTGCGAGACTGATGGAGTCGGAGGAGCAGAGAGTAGAAACTCTGCTGGAGATATGTCTGCAAATAGGTCGAGAGTGAGATAACCGCTTTGTGACAATACTGCTAGGGCTCACCTAATTCGCTTCCTTCGCGCTTTTCTGCGATATCAGAAGTCAGCGAACGCAAGGTCTTGTCGAATGAAGTCGCCAATCTTTCCAAAATAGTTTTCCATATAACTTCGACACGCGCTTTACACATATTATCGACAAGAATACGAATATGCTCTATATATTCCTTGTCTAAAAGCGCATTTGATGCCGAGAGCCACTCGAAGGTCGAAGTCCGGACTTCAAAGACCTTCTTTATGGTTTCCAACCGAGTCAGCCACGATCCAGCAGACTCTTTTAAATGACTAGCTGCCTTCATGAACCAGTCTTTTAATTTCGTTTTGATAACAGGTTGGACGACAGTTGAAGAAGTCGACTTCAGGTCGATGAAAGGCCTATAAGATCTGATGTCCGGAGGTAATGAGAGGAAGTAATTGGAGTTAGGAAGGGAAGAGAGTAATGCCTGCGTAGATAGACAAAGCTCAGGAGGTATTGACGAAACGGGCACATCAGACGGTGTAAAGGCCAGGACTTTCCCGACCATTGAAGGCGAGCCGTCTGCGCCTTCTAGGAATACCTGCCGGGCTGCACCCACAGTTACTGCAAGTACATCCAATATGGACTGGAGAGCGTCACGGACGCTTCGCACAGTCTTTTTCCCTGTCCGTTCAACTTCCTTTATCGGAAATTCTGGGGAACTGTCCCAGATCCCATTGATTGCTTCGTATTGTATCTCAATTGTTCTGGATCGTTGCTTCAGAAAAACATCTAATGCGTCAGACAGAGGTAAGGAGTCAAGCAAGTGTAGGGATAGCAGAGATGCACAAAGTTCCTATACCAATGTTACATTGAAACATCTTCTACATTGTAATACCATAGATGGGCTTACCTGCGAAGACAACATTTGCTCTCTAAGAAACAACGTTGCCTTGTGCGAGATCTGTACCCTGAACTGAGAGACTGACTCCCATTGTCGTTGTGCCAGTGGGAATTGCTCCTGCCCATCGGTTTGTTTAGGCCATATACCACTTTCGATACCGAATCCTGGCGTACCTTGACGTGTATTCCCTGCTGTACCCAATCTTGGCCACCTTCCGAGCTCTCATTTATGAGGGAACGGTACACCACGCGGGAGAGTAGGAATAACCAAGCTGCATGCAGATATCGTTTCCTCTCTAACAAGCGCCAAAGATGTTCTGAGGCATCGAGTAGAAGCTTCAAATGGGCTGCAAGACATTGTAACACCTGCAATTGATCATCTTGGGATTAGTCAGCAGCAGAGTGGACCTGAGTAGGTGATAAACCCACCTTCAATCCTGCTGCTGAGTCCATTCACAGTATCTTGAGGATGATCCATTGTCACTGTACGCTTCATGTTAATAACGGAATCGAAAACCCTTTTTGATGACTGTGACATGGAGATAATAGACGTAGATGCCTGTAGCAGATCGCGGTAGCGTTCTCTGCCAACGCTTCAGTGGTCAGTTTTAAGCTGTAGGAGTAGCACAATGACATACCCAACCATCAGCCGAAGCTCTTCCTGCTTGGCGTCCACGTCTGATCTGTGACTCGTTCAGAAAGCTTAAAGCCATAAAATACAAGCAGATGCGCACTTTAATTTGTATAATATAGTCTTCACCTCGGCTACAGTGTGTCTTGCAAAGACTTCATCTGGGTCTGGAAGCTGCATCCCTTCCCCATTTCCTTGTCCGCTTGATGAAGCAGAAACAGTGTGAGATGGCCATGAGGATCCATCATAAATAGTCTGACGCCGACGTAAATTTGAATCCGAGGATTTCAAGTTGTCATGAGTGTTGAAGGAATGCGCCGCAGAGCTTTGCAAAAGCTTCGACATGACTTTCTGGCGGGATAAGCAAAATAAGTGAAGAGCGAAATATAGTGAAATGCGTAATTGGCTAGAGCATCAAGTCTTTCGTGCGTGTCGACGATTTGAGAGAACGCAACGCGCGTCAATCTGCTAATTAATATTGTTTGNAAAAAAAAACATGGCACGGAAAATCGTCGCTAACATCCGACTTGTTTTTAAATATAAGTTCAACGACTCAAAGAAAGTATATATATGTTTGTGTAAGGCAGTTCGAGTTCCACTGCATTATTTCTGAAATCTCTCGGAGGTTATTTCGCGACAATATTCAAAGTGCAATATGGTGCAAGAACAAACGCTATCGTACATCCGAGTCTTGATTTACAACGAAGTGCAAAGTGAAAAGTGTATCTACAAAGCCTTAGCCTTNAAAAAACGGGATCTCGGCATATTATATCAAGTCGTCAAATTTCTCGGACGACCTGACGAGGCCGCCGTGTAAGACTGTATAATCAGCGAACTCTCTCGTGGATGAAACAATGCCCTCCTTCTTCGCCTTGATCGCACAAAGTGTCTCATGAGCAACGGCAAATGGGAATTCCTTTGCAAGCTTCCCGCCTCTGCCAGACGCGTGATGATATGCATAGGAAGCCATGATATCCTTCGCGGTTTCGGGCAACCAAAATGTCATCATATCCGACGGGCCCTCCGCAAACTTCGCCGCAAATCTATGCTTGATGGCGGCAAGCTTTGACTTCGTTGCAGTAGAAGACATCGTTGACGGCATACTGTCACTGGAAAAAGTACGGCTGTTCTTCCTTGGAGACCTTGTCTTCCCATGATGTTCCCCAACCTCTGTGACGAACTGATCGCAAAGCCCTTTGACGAATTCTTCGACTTTTCGGAGTTCGTCGATGAAACCCGAAACTCCTATAGTTCCCTTGATCTGTTGGGCTAGTGTTATTGCATCGGTATAAGGTTTGACAAGGTCTGGATCTTTTCGTGGTGAGCGTTCCGCCCTGTCGCATAAATTGTCATATTCGATAAGGGCTGCTTTCTGGAGAGCTTCGCCGCTACGCTTCAATGATTCCAAGACGAATGTCCCCAGCTTTTTAGGCCGAGAACGATGAGCTGTATTATACCCGCTCATGAGATTTCGTTGCTGTTCATCGCTCTTTTGCATGCAACCAGGGCGAGGCATATTCCAAGCCTTTCCATCACTGCTAAATACATCACCTTTGACGCGCAAACCGGTCTTACTAGAAAATATGAATCGGGTTAGCGACTTCTTTTAGAATATAGTTGTAGAGGCTTCATACCTTGCATCTAGACACGTCGTGAACCTGCAAAAATTGTGAGTGCAGCACACGAGATACAGTCAAGTTCTTACATATATGCAAGCATTATGGTTTCTGGATGATCATAACCCAAATAGTAGACAGCATTGTCGTGAAATTGAGAGTAAAGGCCAACTTTGCTTTCAGATAAACCATGGAGGAGCTTCTTGCAAAGTTCGCGCTCCATCAACTGGACAGGCATATCTTTTACTCGGAAAAGGAATGATGAAACCCTTTCTACTTCCCTCTCGAATCTATCGCGAAGGTTTTTAGGCTCGTCAACTACAGGAGAGTTCGTAAAGCTGTTGACCAATGAAGGTTCCGCGATTATCGTGACGGTATCTATTACATCCTGTTAATATAAGATAGAGCAAAATATTAGAAAGGATGCTCACCCCCGTCATAATCTACAGTATCCGAAACGAAATAATGAGCGGGAAATCCTTTGAGAAATCCACTCATCAAGTAACGTACCCCCACCACCAAGATAACCTAGATCATCTATTAACTTTCCCGCATTCACTGAGAAGAAGCAAAGACCAACTCGCTAAAGACCGACTGCCTTTGGTTGAGAAGATTATGACATCCGTATATGCCAGGAGCTCGTCACAGCTCACTGCAGTGACCTATGCGGACTTTAATATATATATTCCTCGCCGGACATTTGTTATGTTACCTTTCGAATGTCCGATGCCACTCTTGTGGGATTGCGTGTTAGCTGTACACCTGTATGAGCACGAGAAATTATGCGGGAAATGACGTACTCACCAAGACGGGTCCATTGAACGTATAAGGATCAGTAGAGGTCATCGGATCGTTTATACACTTAGTACTGCGAAAGTAGATTTGGTCTTTCTTTAATTTTCCGAATGGATCTTTTCCATCATGTTAAGTGTGCAATTATGAGGATCTCAAAGGAAAGCACCTACCTGGCATAATGAAAGCTTCTGCAGACAAGCTGACCGGGATGTGATATTGTTCTAAACAATTATCAATCACGTTCTTGATGATCTGCTTTAGATTATCTCGTAATAATGCGTTTTCGAGAGGTGAGAAGCCTGCTTGTAGTAACTCTCGAGTAGACTCGTAAAGTCTTGTGGGATGACCACTGAGCACGTCTCGCTCGATCAGACCGGAGACAGTGTCCTCCTCACCATCGCCATCATCTTCTTGCTCATCGCGTACGTAACCATACAAACGCGCCTCACTGCCAGCGAGACGACTGAGGCGAGAACCAATTATTCCGCCTGCATTTTCGACGGCCTTGGCAAGACGGATACGCGCGTTTGGTCCTTCCCAGGTGATTAGCCCCCCGATTTCTTTTTTCAGGCCAGCCTCTAGTAAATCTTCAAATACTTTATCCTCCACGCCATTATGCGACATATTTTGGATTGTTTGCATGTACAGGCTACTCGGAACGGTCAAGCGCTGGATGCGCACCAGATCAAAGATACGCTGTGATCGCTCCCACTCGTTCGTTGGGGGAAGCTTGACTTTAATTTGTGAATCGCGGATCCATATCTTCGGCGGTTCATCGAGACTGCGATGTTGTAGATCAGGGTGAAGCTGCCACAGACCTTTCGAGCCCGCGATGCGTCCCTGAACAAGGACTTGACAATGCGCATTCACGGCTTTCGCAATTAGTACTAATGCAGATTGGTTGATGAAGCCGCATCCATCGGTCATAATCGTTTCCGTCCGATGCTCTTCACCTTCCGCATCTGTAGAATAAAACTCAGTACAACCTTCAAGCAAATAGTGTTCTTCGTTGACGTACAAACATCAGGAATGTTGAGGTAAATATTCTGCGGTTCAAATTCAACGACAGGTTGTGATGTCGACAGCGACAATGCCCATCGTGTTGCCCATTTTGATATAGGCTGGACATAACATTAGCATACATAACAAGAGCGAGACAAAATAACAGACTTGTTCCTTATTCATCTCCAACGAATTGTGCCATCGAATAAAAGTGTCATATGATCGCCGAAAGTGGTCGCCAAGACTCTGCACAGCCCTCCGCTCAAAGTCTTCATTAAGCTCTACCAAGTATAGCTTATCCTCCTTTGAATGAAATGGACAGAACATACGTCCGCATATGACAAACCTCTGGGCAAGGAAGTCGATTAAGGATTCCTTGAATTTCCACTTAGCATCTTTCTCAATTTTTAGTTGCAAGATTGAGAGGGAAGTAGCGTATCGAGTGGCCCTGTTGGACTTTCCATATCCGAAACTTTCAAGGCTAACCGAGAAGTGGCTTTGCTGGTCCTTCGTCTTACTTATTGTCAGTCGAGCATTCAGCTGAACGCGCCCTCCGAACCAATTGTCCTCGCCCTGCCACGGTCCCATGAGCCCGAGGCCACGCTCGCAACCTTCCATGAGCGCGAGGTGCTCTCGATCGAGTTCAGCACTAAGAACATGTTTAGATATCTGCTAATAGATAGAAATGGGAACATACTAGATTTTTTGTCGAGTTGCGATAACAGAGGGACTTAAGGTCTGCTTTGGGTTTCCGGTCCCAATAATGTTCATTACTTTTCCAGCTTTCTCGGCATTTGAACCAGTCAACTGTCGGATTTTGTCTTCTGTGATGTCGCTCCAAGTCCACCAATGCTGTGTGACACCACGAGCAATTTCAAACTGGACGCCTTTAGATATAACGTACTTATCAAATAACGCTTGAACTTGTTTGTCATGTGCAATAATGAATGGTGCTAGTTGTGATTCATTCAAAGTATTAGTCCTCGTAGGTGATGTGGACACGGATGCACTATTTGTTGTCGCCGTCGAATGCAAAATGCCAGTGGTAGTCACGACGGAGGTGCCAGTCACAGCAGGGCTCCGCCCTGGGTTACAAAGACTGCGTGGAATAGGGCGTGGCTGTCTGGATTCTCTGGCGTGGGAGGCAATAATGGTATCACACGTTGGGCTTTCTACGATATGTTTCCGTTGAAAAAAAGGAGACCCCGGAGCAGTTATATTGATGTGACGACTCTGAGGAGGATAATCTGTCGATAGACAAGGTCGTGGACATTCGCCATAAAAACTATCAGACCTCTTGCGACGTCGGGGACTTTCCAATATGGCGGAATCTGAGTTTAACGAAGTTGCTGCACTAGATATCATGGTACTTGACAAGAGCGAAGATGATCCGGAACCTGGTGTAGGTGAAGTGTGTCTCGAAGTTTGGGTGTCAGTCACTGTTTAGTCGCGAAGTAAATTTAAATTAGCATTGGAAAATGTAGAGATGAAAACACTTACTGTTTTCTACTGATATTTGAAAAGTTGCAGAGCAATTAAGTACAGTGTGATAGAGTCAGTATCATAGATTTGACTTGCAACGTAACGCAGCGTACCTTCGTGTTCATCGCACTGCATAACCAGATCTTCAAATTCTTCGTCGTGAGTCCAATAAGAGGCCTAAAAACAAACAGAATAAGCTATAGTCCGGGACCTAAATTTTAGGCGACGTGCTTGACTGCATGCCATTGAAGTTCTCGAAGCTTTTACTGTCGATGGTTGAGATTTGGTAGAGCGATGAGGTGTTTTGACAAGGGTAGTAGGTAATTTTCTCTTCTTTTCTTCTATCAAAGGTTTCTTTCAGCATGAGTAAAGTGAAACGACTGGAAATGGAACTAGGCTTGCCTCGCAACTCCGCCGTATCAACGCACTTCTCCGCCATTACTCGATTCGTTTTCCTGGGAGATTTTCCAAGCAATTTCCTTGACGGCAAGAGGATTCCATCCGATCTCGGAGCTATTGATGGTCTCAAGACACAGATGATGCCGAAGTGTGTAGCGCTTACTGTATCCTCCGACATCATCACCGACGCGTCCAGCGGGCGGAGTTTGGGGAGGTTGGTCACTGGCTCGCATCCCAACCGAGAAGAGGTCTTCCAGAAATGTAGGGGGCATGTCAAAATTCACTAGAAAGGATGAATCAAAGTTGAAGATAACGTCTGAGTGGGTTAGTTTGGTTTCAAGAATCAGTCCGCAAAATACACGTTGAGGCTACGGGCAGAATGAACAAAGGATCGTTAGGTGTCGCAGCTTTTAAACGAGAAAAAAGCTCAGCATCTTGGGTATTTTGGATGCATTTAGGTATCGCAGCGAGGGCAAGACGTGAACGTGATTCTTGAAGGGATGGCACCGTAGTCCACCCTGAGGCACTTGTGTATGTGTATGTACGCGTTGTTTGTATATTTCCATATTGGGTTGTCCATCCAAACAGACTCGACTTCATTGAGTCCATTGAGACTTAATATTCTAGTAGTCTTCTTAACCGTCTTCTATCTTCGACACTAATGCAAATGCGTCTATCGGTCGATGGGGCTTGTTGTGTTTTCAGCTGGATCGAATGCTCACGGACAGCTTGCCCAAGGATCAGAGGAAGACAGTTTTAGCTTCCGGCGATGCTCGTTTTCTGGCATAGGCAAAGAATGGTTGTATGGAACCAAAATTGTATACGTCGCAGCTGGTGCAAACCACACTCTCGTCCTAATACGCTCAGCGGAAGGTGATACGCAGCTTTGGGGCTGCGGAGACGGGCGCAGGGGCCAGCTGGGCTTGCAGACTTCCGGAACGTTCTCTGTGTTCCAGCGCATATATTTCGATCACCAGGGTCAATATGCGGGACATGAGATAACAGCTATCGCGGCCGCCTGGGAGACGTCTTACATTGTTCTCTCACATTTGGATGGAGATGTGCTTCTCTCTTCTGGGAGCGATGATTTTGGCGATCTAGGTGTCGGCGGACTCGCAGAAGGATATACGGAAACGCGTGTCTGGCGTCCAGTCAGCTTTCAGCACGTGATTCCAAGGAATGCGACCAGCACTCGAATTCTACAACTGAAATCAGGGCCTCATCATGTTATCGTTCACTTGCAATATGAGCTTGGCGATGAGCACAAGACAGATGCTTTCGCAGGTTGGGGAGCTGCGCGCCATGGTCAGCTCGGGCGCCTACCAATGGAACATTCAGCGAATATGCAAACTTTTCCTATCAAAATTAATCTCAAGCCGGGTATATGCGACTTCGCTATCGGGAATCAACACACCGTATTTCTAGCGCGAGATGGACTAGTATCCGCGTTTGGCTCGAACAAAAAAAAAACAGACGCTCGGTCTCACCTCCATGCGCGGCATCACTGAGGTGCGTGCGACGTGGAACAGCACGTACCTTGTTCAGNAAAAAAGAGGATAGCTGCGGTGAAGGATGGGCCATTTTAGCCACTGGTAGCAACCCTGTCGGCCAGCTGACGCTCGGCTCCGATCCGAATAATGCTGCGCTCCAGCACAAAGTTAAATTCCCCGACGATGTAATAGGAGCAAAGCTGTTAGGAATAGCCTGCGGGAGTGAACACATCCTCGTCATGCTGCGGAAGTCAGATCAAGACGAAGCGATTACAGAAGTCTTCGGATGGGGTTGGAATGAGCACGGAAACCTTGGACTTGGACACAACAACAATATTCAGACACCCATAAAGATTTGGCCCGATAACAGTGATTGTCAAGTCGGGAAAGTAGTCAGTATATGGGGTGGCTGCGCAGCAAGTTGGATAGCTGTTGAATTCGAATGATCCATTCTCAGTGCCTTCACCCACGTTTTCGTGATTGTCTGCGCTTTTCACGGTTGTCTACTTCTCATTTTCACGTTTTCCTCTGTAATTTGGCAATTTGCCCCCATATATGCCCCGTAGTTGGTCGGTATAGGGGTGAGAGTGATGTTTACTGCACGCAGCCGTTTCGTAGTCGAGAACAAATTTATACTTGTTACAATACGGTACACACTTATTTACGACAACCTGAGTACTAGCTGTTCTAGTCATCTGCGGAAAGCCCATAGTCTTCATGCAACTGCTTGACAGTTATTTCTTTGTGAACAGCGAGCTGTGAATGATTAGCGCCGACCATTTGTGAAGCAGGCGGCTTGATGGTTACCTTCCCTATCATCAACTGTCATACACAGAAATGATATCAATGTTATATTTCAGCCCTGAGATCCAGAGAGGCGCACCTGAGCAGCATCCTTCGCCTCGTTGTAATCGTGCAATAGCTTGATGTGCCTCTCCACTATCTTCTCCGCTTCCTCCTCACTATATCTGACATCAGTGGGTCTGAAANTTTTTTGTGTATGCAGCTCTGATATGCAGGCCTACTCAAACTCAACATCTGTCTGGAGACAGTCTATTTCGGCTTGCAAAGCTGCCAGGCGAGCTGTCTCATCCTGCGCGACAGTGAGCTTGTATTTTAGATAAGTTCAAGTAATGCGAGAACATATACACCTACGCGAGTAGATCTGTAAGCATGCATCGAGTATGGATTCAAGCTGCTGAAGAAATAAATCGCGCGTTCTTTGTAAATGTTTACGCTCCTTACGTAAACCATTAGCGTTTATGGTTATATATATGGCTTTAAATTTAAATTTGCCTAGTACAAAACAAATTACACCAACACCAAAAAGTTAAGAAATATTAAGGTGACGCTGGAAAACACTGGAGGAGCCAGAAAATGTAAGCTATGAAGATAAAGAAAAGCAAGTCTCAACAAAAGGAATACAAAGAGGCTAGCCTGCAAGGTCCAGCCCTCCAGTGCTTTGCAGCCACTGGCGCTCTTGAGGAGGTGAAGGTCCCCAGAAAGGGCCGCCCCCTCTCCCAAACATCGATGGCCTTCGTAATGTCCCGGGAGCTCTCATCCCAGGTTGAAACTCGATCGTTCGCTGCAAGGGAATATTCTGAGACGGTGAAGGACCGGCGTTGCCTGGTACAGGACCCGTGTTAAATGGCTGCACCTGTGGTGGGCTACGCGTACCCCAGCCATCCTGCGGGATCAAACTTGCAATAGTCGACTTCAGAACATGAAGTATTGGCCGGTGAATCTCCAATTCTTCCTCTCCCCAGCCAAGCTGCTTCGCAGTTCCTGAATCGATACCCAATAACTTCCGTAACTCTCCATTTCCCTTCTCTAATCGTGCAATTTCGCATTCTCGCTCCACTTCCCAGTCTTCGCGCTCCACATCCTCCAAGAATCCGCCCGAATCTTCCAGTACTTTGTCTTGCTCATTTCTCGGAGATTCCTCTTCTTCACCTTCTAGTGAACGTAACAGCATCCGCAAATTGTCGAGCAAGCGATGCAGCGACGCATAGGTATGTAAGTTATTAGATATGTCGGAATTTGGTTCGCGGGACAGCAGTAACGTCTCGTAGTGTCGAGTTAGAGTTAGTTCATGTTGTTGAGCAGCGAGCTAAAAGAGATGAAGGTATCTGCATGGTGGCCATAGATACGATAGACAATGCACGCACTGTATGATTCCGAAATTTAGACATGACAGTGTCCATCGTCTGCTCATGCTCCTTCAGAAGCATACTAAGTTGCCTATTTTCATGCAAAAGCGTCTGGTTTTCGATGACAATCTGCGCGTTCGAATGCTCAAGCTCGGACTCAAACGAATCTAAGACAGAAGTGAGCAAGCGTCCATCTATTTTTGTGAATTGCAGTACCGTCTGTAAGGTCAACGTTGAACCTTCGCAAAGTGTACGCATTTCCACTCTGTAGCGCTCGACCCTAGAAAGTGAAAGGTAGCAACATTAACACTTTCTCCATGTAGGGACCTGCCAGTCAAACGTACCTTCAGTGTGCTGGTCTGTGTTTGCAATGTAGAGACGAGCTTTTGATTGTGGGCGAGTTGCTCGCTGAGCTCTGTAATAAGGTGCCAAACGCGATTCATGTTCTCGTCCATGTCGCTCACGACCCCAAAGCTGCTCGGATGCATAGGCTGACTGGAAATTTGGCGTATTGAAGTGATGGTGGTCCGTAACTTGTTGTGGCCAGGTCCCCACGTGTCTGCGGTCGTGTCGTAGTAATTGATCATCAAGCGTGAAATTTCCGGTTTTCAAAATTCTTTGTCTTTCTTTCTCCGTGACTTTTTGTATTTTTAGATTATTTCTGAAGGCTCAAAATGTCTTATTTTACCACGTCAAACAAAAGCGCTACTAGTTCTAGAATTACATAAGCATAGCAAAGTCTACTGGTACTGGTCACTAGCAAAACCTCGGAAACCAACTTGAACGGTCCTTCCGGTTCCTAACAGCAAAGTCCTCTTCCTTGATGTTATTCTCCCTGATAACCTTCAAGAAAATGTTTTCTAGGCTGACTCTTTCTACAGTGTAATCAGCGAATTGACGGTCTCCATACTCAGACAGCGTTCTGAAGAGGTCCGCTAACGTCATATTCTGTTCATCTATGGGCACTTCGAATCGCGTTGCAACGTCGTCAGCCTTTCTGGACCCGGGAATCCGCGCCATGAGTTCTTGGGCCTTCACAACCTCCTCCCGTGTACGGCAAGAGAAATGAATCTCATAGATGGGATAACGTGCCTCCAAAGACTGAGTAGATCCAATAGCTGGATAATGGTCAGTAAAAACATTCACCTGAGACTATAGCCTTTAAACACATACCTAGCATCTTGCCAGCCATAATCCCAACCTTGCTTGCCAATGCAGAGGCTTCTTCCATTGAATCTTCCATGATGTAAGACATTAAGTTTTCTAGATTAATTGACAAAGAATCGAAACGCTTACGGGTTGTAATTACAACAGCTTTCCCAATTGCAACGTTTTTAAGAGTCTCCCACATATCACGCTTCATTTTTGCGTCGACTCCCGTCGAGAATTCATCTATTAGCAGAGAAGCAGGGTTGCCTTAGAGAAAAGTAAGCTAAAAATGCTATGCGCAGTGTGTAAACGGATTACCTATAAGTGCAATAGCCAGAGATAGCTTTCGCTGATTGCCACCAGATAGCTTGCTTGCCAGGCGATCAGCATAGAGAGACAGCGCCGTTGATTCCAAGAGAATATCAATGTTTTCGTTTAATTCGTCTCCACTGTATAGTCCTTTCAATCTTCCGTAAATCATTAAATGCTCGTGCACACTGAGCTGCGAATCTATGGCTGTAAACTGCGGGCAGACTCCGAGGGAGAGTCTAGCTATCCTAGGACTCCGAATAACGGAGGTGCCCTGAATCAGTACGTCTCCATAATCAGGAATAGTGTNCCCCCCCTGCAAGGCATGAAAGATTAAAAAACCTAAACTGGTCAAGAATGGACTTACGAATAATGTTGAACGCCGATGTTTTCCCAGCTCCATTCGGGCCCAGAAGAGCAAGGACAGTGCCATGTGAAACTCCAAAACTAACGTCGTCCACTGCTTTCATCGCGGCATTCCTGTATTTCTTCGAGATGCGCATGACTCGCAACGCATCAGAGGAAATAGCAACTGCTTCTGCTTCTTCACGGACATCCTTCGGCACAACGCTATTTGAGGCACTTGTTTCTGTATGTCCAATAGTTTTGTGTCCTAAGGAGAACTGAGGTAGTTTGGAGCCTGAGTCGAACCGAACAAGAAACGCGAAAAGAACAAAAATGTAAATGATCAAATAAGCAATTGGCCCTCCGAATTTATTGATTGAACCCAATGATGCAGTTGAGAACGTTGAGTTGCTATTGCAGAGCAGAGNAAAAAAGGTTCACAGAAACAAATGATGCTCTGATCTTAAAAAAAATTGTTAGATCGCCTGATGGGGGTACAGAAGCTAACTTACCGGGCTAGCAACTGGCGAAAGGACAGACAGAGTGAAGTCTGGGATAAAAAAATCGGTGTACACTCTTTCACGCTCAACAGTCCGAAACATACGTATAATAGTAAGTATTTGTCCAGCTTTCGAGGTCTTCGCATAAGTCTCTGTAAGTAGGTATCCTGCAACATACAGCTAACATCAAGTGAGTACGGCAGCGTGATTACGAAAATTATTTTTCCCTACCAGGAACATAATGAATTGATATCCCGCTACTGCCGCAAAAGCTGCAAGCGGCGATGCAGTGACAAGAGAGAAGCAATATGCAAATAATGCTCCGCTAATTCCGTAGAGGACTAGTACCACCCACTTTTGATAATCGAGACTTCAGAGAGAATCTAGANTTTTTTTTTTACAAACGAAGATAAACTTACGAAAAGACCTAGGCCGTGAAGCTGGTTTGCCACGGCTGCGAAAATGATGATGATGATCGTTGCAGCTGAAACTGAGAACATCGAATCAAAGAGAAGATGGCCCAGCCAGAGACCAGCGGGATCGGCCAGCCCATTAGACAACTGCATCGCTTGCACTGAGGTTCTCCTCTCGTTTGAGACATAAAGTGCATAGAAAGCAGGGAAGACAGCCTGCACAAATCATTAGTATTCTATCTGAAATATATGTAAACAAATAGTTTACCATCGCTGCACCGAAAAAAACCTCCCATTTAAGCGCAGTTAGAGTCCCGCCAGCAATGCCGGGGAAGGTCAGAAAATTAGGCATTATAATACTAGGTACTACCGACCCTTGACCTGAGGAGTTCAGTGCGTTATTGTACAGGATATTTGTTGCCAGGT
This sequence comes from Phellinidium pouzarii, assembly GCA_004802695.1. Classification (NCBI taxonomy): domain Eukaryota; kingdom Fungi; phylum Basidiomycota; class Agaricomycetes; order Hymenochaetales; family Hymenochaetaceae; genus Phellinidium; species Phellinidium pouzarii. The sequence goes on from SGPK01000011.1 coordinate 80,023, forward strand.
TCAACATAGTTGGGCCCGTCAATCCTGGTGGAGTCGCCTCCCATGCTACCAACGAGTTTCCAGAAGACAGATCCATGGAAATTCCCCCTAAAGATAAGTTCCGGAAGTTCTGATTGATGTCATTCATAAAAGTCGTATTGTCCTGGACGTTCGTTGTCTGCAAAGAGGCAACGGAAGGACCTAAAGTACCGACGATATCGGGTGGTGATGTCAAAATGGTGTTCCCTCCAGAAGTATCAAGAAGCGAGGATATCTGTAAAGGAGACAAGGGGAAAAACAAAGACACGTTTGAGGTCGAGGTCGAGGTCGTCTGAACAGCTTTGACACAAGTTTCTGCATTTAGTCCAGAGAGGAAAAATAACGGGATGCAAGACCCCGCCACTGCAACTATGAGAGATAGCACAGGACTAAGCCAGCTGCGACGAGCGATAAGATAGCGCTTATGAAAAATCGTGAACGCTTGGCTGAAGGCCGAGCGGCGCCTTCCGTTCGTCAACTGAAGGATCCTCGGAATATTAGATTTAGAAGAATTCGATCTCTTTGACTCTATCTTTTCGGCGTCACCAGTAGATTGCAGTTCAACTTCTTTGGAATAAAGTCCTTGTCCATGAGTGTTCATCAGAGATAAAAATATATCTTCCATTGAAGTTCCATGTACTTCGTACGATGCGATTCCAAAAGCAATTTTATCTTGCTCAAGAAGGCTAAGTACTCGCTCGACAGTTGCGGAGTCCTTCGACTTGAGATGATATGAAGCCGACGTAGCTGATGACAAAATCATATGCGCATCCTGTGCAACTTCGCGGATCCTTTCAAGCAGTTCGGGAGGTGGTCCTGGCCTTGTCTTCCCAGACTGAGAGGAAGCTAGCGATATATGCAAACGGTATCCTTCACCGAGGGTCGACTTCAGAGAAACAGGAGAGCCCGAGGCTACAAGTTTTCCGGGAGCGGCAAGTATAGCTATGTTGTCTCCAAGGAGGTCTGCCTCATCAAGGAACTGATTATATTAATAATGAGGCTAACGTTTAAAAAGCTCAGTGAAGCGATATTTACATGAGTGGTGAAGACAATAGTCCTTTTGTCGCGCACTGAGGTCAGTGTCCGCCATAAGGCTCGTCGCGATAAAGGATCTACCCCTGACGTACACTCGTCGACGAGCACAACTGCAAATTAAATTTAGAAAGAAAGCATTGCAAATATTACATGGAATCATACTCTTTGAGCCACCGACCAATCCAACAGCTAGTTGCAGTTTCCTCTTCTGACCTCCGCTAAGTGTCTCCGCATTTGCATTGATCTTATGCTCCAGATCGCAATCTCTAAGAAGTTGCTGTATTGAATCTTCGTCGTCAGCGGAGTTCTTCGGACGTTTGATAGCCTTCCAGACTTTAACCGTTTGGTAGCATGTGAGCTCAGGGAATAGGACGTTCTTCTGGGGGACAATCCCCAGTACTCCATGCTGAGGACGGGACAAGCCGTCTTCGAACATGATATTCCCTGAGGTCCGTCCTTGAAGTCCGGCAAGGATAGAAAGAGCTGTAGATTTCCCTGCACTATAGAAACAGTCAGAAACTTTAGTTGATCACAATGAACACAAAAACGGACCCATTGGAACCCAATAAGACGAATATGCCAAACTTCGGGATATCTAGAGTTAAATCCGCTATCGCCGTGACATCTTGCTTCCTCCACTTCCACCAAGATGAGCTGTATGTCTTATTCAGATTGCGAATTGAAATAGCTGTATCGGATGGCAGTTGTCGCACAGCATCATTATCGGATGCTCTCGACTTGTGTTTTCGGAAACAGCAAAGCCAAGACGAGGTATATGGTTCACGCGCATCATACAGCTTCCGTTCTAGAAGAACGGCCAAATACGGCCAGAGGAAAATATCGATCTGATGAAAAAGTTAGATTCGGCATGATAGCTAAGAATAATATGTTAATAACACTTACGATCGCGGCAATGATCAGAGGAAGTAGTGACAAATTATTATCCGGATCTCCGTGGAGAACGTTGGTGGGGATACGATGCACCTCGAAGCCTGCTATAGCACGGATAGCGAAAATGTAAAATCCAGGAGGAAATATTATTGAATAAATGAAAGCCACCCCTGTTGAAGCGCGACCGAAAGCCTGTGCAAGGATGGCAAAAATAATACACATGAATGTCGTGGCGACAGCAGCAAGTTGAGGGGAATTCCCAAAGGGCGCCCCAATNAAAAAAAGACCAGCTAGCCAATGACAATCTGAGAGAGAGAGAGTAAGTATTCATGTCAATTATGCACGTCTATTTGTTGCCTTCAGACTGACCCAAACAATAAGTGTACTAAAAGGACGATCAAGATATGGGTTCCGGAGAATATACGGAAATGCCATATAATTGCCACAATCACCCATGCAGGAAGGTAAGCAACGGTAATGCTGATATGCCATGATCTATGCAGATATTCAGTTTGCTTTCTAATGTAAGTTAGACAAGAGCATCCCCACATTATACGCGCAGAATTACGCAGGCCCATGGCTTGGAGGTGACTAGTAAGGAGATTTGCTCGCTCTCCCATAAATGAACCTGGCAGTTGATACGCTATGCCAATGTAACAGATAAATCTAAGAATAAGTATAAGTTTATAAAACGAAGTAAAAACTCGTCGTGGCTCACAGTGCGAGAACAAGTAGTTGCCTAAGGCCTCTGACGTAGCCTAAAATTTCAGGACATTCAAAATGGGCAAAGAAATCCAATATTAGTTTAATGACGTACTAAGGCGTATATCTATGAACTGTTCTGTGTTCGTTTCTTGCGTAAAGGGCCATTCTAAGGGAGTTGGAATCTGGCTTCCCGTCCTCAGTTCAACAATTGCCTAGAAAATATGAGCATGCAATCGCGATCTCTTAATATAGTAAAAATTACCGAATCTAGTGCCCATTGAAGCGGAAGTACACGTTTCTCGTAATCACTTGTATGCTTCACGACATCTATATGGACAAGTCCTCCATCCACCATGATTGTGTAGTTCAGCGGAGCAGTGTCGTTGGCAGACGAAGGCATAGCGTCGAATGTCACTGCAGCAAAACATTCTGAGAACAGATTGAAGTTCTGAGGACAGGCCTGTGTGATGTCGGCCTGTGTGTTCACTTGGTGGACGACCCGCAATTGGGCGCTAGTGAACCCACTGGTGACGTGAGCCATTATATCCGACGGAGAGGGAAAACCAGTCCCATTTGTTCCATCCGCCCAATAGAGTGCGAGGGAGCCATCTATATTGTCTTTAAGAGGCACGATGAGAGAAGGTTGACCGATACCATACTTATTGATGATTGGTGTTTAGTCAACGTAGTATACGACTTTNAAAAATAAAAAAAAAGAGCTGTATTGACATACGTTATCTGGTTTCGAGAGGAATAGCTGTGCAACGGCAAGGAATATGCCATATGCGATTGGAAAAATAAAGCACCTCAGTACGTTTAGCTATAACATTGGCTTCAGCTTTCCTGCACAGCAGATAAAACACATGTGCTATCAATCACATATGGGTGTTTGGATAGCACAATCCAGTTCTTCACGAAAAGTGCCCAGAACTGCCGTCGAAAGACCTCCATGAATGCCATCCCACAGCAATGTCCACTCCACTGTTGAGGGCCGAGCCTGTTTGTACTATGTAGGTTTGCTTCCGTCGAGTTATAGAGCTTTGTCAGGGTCGTTCAGGGGATCATGAACGGCGAGAGGTAGAAAGTGGGCTTGTCGTAGGAATCAAGCAGCAGCCTTACCGTGGCAGCTTGCGGGTAGTCCATGCGCAGTTGGACTAGGACTACGTTCCCATACCCATACTACTATTAGTACTGCATTAATATTGCATTTGCGGAGTTGCCGACACCGGACGCGTGTGTCCAGGCTGTTCCTTCCTTATGCAACGCAGAGTTTCAAAAAAATTAATTCGAAAATTTTAATTTTTTGACAACGGAATATGTCTACCTCGGGAACAGTGCCAACTTCTTTCCCGAGCATCCCCTAGGCTAGGATTAATAAATCAGAAAAATGCTGCCCTAGCATCCTCAATTCCCAACACTAGTACTGTGAGATCGGAGCATACACACTAAAGCCGTGCATAGAAGACATGTAGTACAACAGTCACTAGGCGTACATATTACATGTTAGTGGAGGGAACGCGCGATGTTGTTTAAATGACTAAAATAGCTCGGGAAGCAAACATACATACTCGGAAGTGATCAAGAAGCTGTGTGTGGAGTACATCCTTCGCTAACTTCCCAGATTCGGATTCGAGGGGTCGTCGTCCGAACCGTCCAACAAATGCAGGGGAATCGGTGGGATAAGCCTGATTGGCTGCGGTTGGTATAGAGGGATTGTACTGAGTGGCGCGGGAGTTATGTATTCCATCGGAAGTAGCGCTGGCTTGGTCTCTGTATCCGACGCGGAGGACCATCCGACGAAAGGTGACGAGGAATAGTATCCGGGAGAGGCTGAGTCTTCAGGAGACTGAGTAAAGTTATCCCATATTGAAGCAGCATCAGGTTGGTCTGAGGTAGGAGAGAATAGATCAAGGTGAAAGGGGTCCTGCGACGAGGCGGAGGACGATGAGCGAAGGGCAGGAGGTGACCATTTGTTAATGAAGTCAAGACTGGGCATGTAGTTTGGGCAGGATAAATTCGACGTGTCATCGTGCTCGCTGCCTTGGATATGGCGATGATTATTGTGGTCCTCCAGCGACGCATCTGCAAGGGCGACTGTGAAGCTCTGCAGCATCAGTGCCAACAAATCTTCGTGCTCAAGCACCGTGGGCAGGCCGATGAGTTGGAAATCTGCGTCGGAACGTCTCGAAGATGCTGTTGCCGAACGAGGATACGCATCCTCTACGGCGTTGTCTCTGCTTGAGCCAGAGGTAGACCCTCCCCCTCCCATTTCCCCTATGCTACTCCATCCCTCTGTATCTACCCAATGCCCGTGTACACTCTGAGACATAGATTCATCCAACAGAGACGATCCCAACGGTAGGGTTGAGGCCATACCCACTGTCGACGACTGGGCAGAAGACCTGACTGAAGAGGTTGAAGGGACCTGGAAGGACGGGCTTTCGTCCATCAATTGCCGCCAATCATTTAAGCCTTGACTGACAGCAGGATCAGATGCAGGAGTTGAAGAAATTAAGGATGAGGTGGCTAAGCTAGGATGGGAACCGTTAGGTGATGGCCTAGCCATAGCAGACGTTTGAGACATGGTTAAATTCGAATGCATTGCTTCCAAATACACGTCGCGGGGTACGGCGTGAAGAGAATCCAATAGAGAAACTGTGCGATCTGGTGACGATTGTCTTTCACTCTCAACAGCCATTACCCAGTCTCGAACATTGATATGAGACGTGTACGTGTGCCCGTCGACATGGCTGTGTGGTGGGAGGTGAGATTGGGGGTGCGAGCTGTGGCCTGCGCTTTGACTCTCAGCGCTGGAAGCGGCATCTACAGAAGACCGCGACAATGCCGACTTGATCCTTCCGCGATTCAGAACCGCTGTGCTTCTTGGATTCTGTAACAGCTGATTATTTCTGTTTTTGCTGTTTCCGCAAGCTTCGAAAGTTATCGTCATTTCCGTTTCTTCGCACCAGGGGAGCCAGTGATACTGCGCGTAAACCTCGCGCTCTTTGTCTTTACAAAACCAGACTCACCTATATCGTATGTACAACTGGCACGCGCAGCCCGAGAACACATCGAGCTTGAGGCGCTCATTCCGCAGACGTTGTTCTAATCGCATGCTCTATATCAGCACATTGATAGATCCATTGAACGGCTCAATGAAGGAAGAAGGCACCTGCACCACAGCAGCGTGCCCGCGTGAAGGATCAGTCGAACTTACGCTGCTGCCCGCATCGGTGTCCGAGCCCCACTCCAACGTCCCCGTGCCCTTTATTACGTCTAAATGGCGACTCGAATCGCTGAGAATAATATGAATCAAGGACGATGATGAAGCTGCGGCTGAGAGACAACTATAGCATGAGAGTCCTGGCGAGCGCGGGAAGAGAGGTGCGTCGCGCGCGTCAAATGAACTAAGGCGTTCATATGACATCGTACAGGAGAGGGGGGGCGGGGGGAAATGGTGAGGAGACAAGCAGTAAATAGATATCTCCTGGCGTGCATTGCTGCTACGGTAACAAAAATGCGCTCTTTTGCCAATGACACACGCGCTCGCTATACATAGTAATAAATCGAGCCTGGTTGCCCTCACGACGATGACGGGTGAGTGCGCCCGGTGCCTTACCGGAAAATCTTTTTGTCTTCGACTCCGTTGTTGGCGTTGGGTGCATATTTATCTGCCAAAATTCCGTAGGTAGGGATCATCATGGCCGTCGGGTTTCGTTCCATTCCAGGACGGTCTTGTGTGCACATCCTTCACACTTTGATATTTTACGTAGATTAGAAAGACATCAATTACAGGTGAAGAAAAGATCTCAAAGATACAGATGCAGATGCAGATGCAGTTCATCCAGGGAAGCAAGCGATCGAGCGGAACTTGGAAATAAGAATTTTTGTCAATCACGCCATCGTTGCAATTGTCCTCATAAAGCTCCCATATGCAGCCGAGTGTATCTGTCTGAGACGCGCTGCTTCATCCACAAGGCCTGGTTGAATCTCGATTTTAGTCTGTATAAATTATGTGAGTAAACATGAGGCAGCATAAAATACACTCAAACTTACGTGTTGATTTGGTCCTAGACAGTCGAGCAGCCTTGATAGCATATGCGACAAAGCCGCACTGCTCTCTTCGCTGCCTCCTGGTTTGTTGCGGAGTACGTCGGGCAAAATGCCGATGAGCTTGGGTATTCTCCCAGTCAGCATCTCAAGTTCAGATGCCTCAACTGCATCTGGGACGGCATCTTCCGCTTGATGTCTTTCCCTTAACGCAGGCACCCGAGTGACGATATGAATATAATCAATAAATAGCTACAAGAAAGCTAGAATTAGTCATATAAAAATACACGCACAATCTAAACTCACCTGGCCACCCACACCAAAATCATCTATTTTGCTCTTATCTAACACAGTAAAAAGACTCGAAAGGAGGTCTAAATCGTCCCTCAAGATAGCTATAGGAGCCAGATAGGTAATCGCCAGCTCATGGGCCGCTCGATGTACTCCCGCTTGAGTATATAGTGTATACGCTAGGTAGATGTCGCCGTTGTAAAATGCATAATTAGCCTAAACGACCGTTTCTGTGTTATCTCGATGACCATCACACGATAGACATTAAAACGTACCTCCGCCTCGTCAATCCACTCTTGCGGAATTTTCAAACTTCCGCGTAGGCCTCGAATGTTCCACTCGTCTAGATGGGGTGCAGATCTCATAAGTAACTCTTTAATTGCACGTCTCCTCCTGGATATCAATCAATGTGAGTACTTCCAGTTTTTTACAGTAGTATATACTTACCCAACATTGTCTTCCAAGAACATTAATACAAATGCAGCCTCTTGAATGAGACCGTCTTGCTGCAGTTGCATTGCATAATTGATCGTCAAGGCGTTGGCTGTCTGACTGTAGCCTCCTGCATCTTCAGTAATGTCCGTGTCCTCGTCCATCGCATCGCCCAACTGACGATCAGTGAAGTCACGCCTTCGAAGACAACGCGAGAGAACGATATATATAAGCCAAGGCAGCTTATAGTCTCGAGGATTAGGAGAAAAGCTGAGAGGATTCAATGCAGATTCAAGAGTCATTGAAGGGGATAAGGAGAGCTTGATGAGATTGAACAACCCATCCGTAGTGTAAGTTGTCTTCGATGCTGCCTTTAAATACCACGGGGTCGGAAAGGAGTCTATATTATTGGATTCTTTGATGGTCTGTTCGTAAAAATTGAGGGTGTCGAGCAGACCTGTATCCAAAAGGCTAGAGTACCACAGCTGTAGGCCAAATACTCTTAACCAGTCGAGGCCCTTTGCTATAACGACATCCTCTTTTCGACTGCTTCCTTCGAGAGTTTCAATCTCTCCAGCGGCCAATGCGTACAGTCTGCGAACGGCCTCGTTCATGTGCGCATCCACTTTCTCGTCCTTCCATATTTGCAGTTGCTCGCGGACGTCTGCTCGAAATTCATCATCACCAGGTACTTGAGAAATCAGTGTCGCCAGTCGGATATTTCCTCCGCTTGTCAAGGCATCGGTTGCCTTTTCGACCTGATTTCCTGAGAGATGTAGAAAGGCTATATTTACCGAGTCAGTCGTTGCGAGCGCCTTGATGTCTTTCTCTACCGATGATGACACTGTACGCGAAAGCCACGTAGACAGTGCATCCGCACGCCGCAATTCAACAATCCGCTTTCGCACGTCAGCCGCGACACCTTTCCCAAGATGTAGGTCAAGCGGATCAAAAAGTGCATATCCCAGTCGAAAACCGGACGCAGCGTGAGTTTTATCCTGCGCGGGGAATAGTGATGAAAATGATGAAAAGGTGAGCTCGTGATTTGACAAAGCATAAGGAGCGTCCTCGTTGAAAGAGGGATCAATTTGTGTGTGGCTCAGAAGATGTTGAAGTAAATCGGGAGACTTTTCAGAAGAACTCTGAAACGAAGTCATGTTAACAATGGATGAGTTGGCGCTTTGTGAACTTGCATGAGGTCAATATTGATTAATCAAGCCTCTCAGTTGGTTGAAAAATACATACGACGATTCGGCGTTGCTTAATTCCCCAACATGTACCAGCTTATCACCCGGGCCCCATCCTACTCGGAACGACCTTCCTAAGCTCAGTCCTGCATCGATATATACACCTTCATAGGATGCAGTAATAGACTGTGAAGACGCGACTCGAACGTATTTCCTAGAGGGAGGATGCGAGCGTGGTTGTGCGAATGAAGCGCGTGGTGGAACTTCCTTCGGTTCGAAATGGGCATCTGAAGGGCGACGATGTTTCAAGAAGCTGAGTGTCTCCTTCTGCTGAGCCTTTGCAAGCTCTGGTACGCGAAATAATGACGTCTGCATAACATGTACTCTATGAGGTTCGAGGTCGAGTTGCTGCGCCCACGGAGTAGGTTCGTTGAGCTCCTCCTCTTCTAAGTCCGGCGTCCGACGAGCTTCTTCCTCATCCATGATAGAGTCTGCTTCAGAATCAGCTGAATCATCTTCAACACTTTCCCTAGAGAATGACGAAGAAGAGGAGGCATAGGATGAATGGGCAGGCTTTGCAGATTTTGGAACCGAAGGTTGGCGGGAGGAACGTGCAGATGAGGAAGAAAGGACACTTTCGTCTTCACTATCGCTGGTGAAAGCTCTGAAACGCGCCATAATGTGCAAGAGACAAAGAACAGTTTGAATGAGCACTCAAAAAGGCCGACGAACGCGAAGTAAAACGAAGTAATAGCACGTGGCCTACGATCGTGAGAAGACAAGAGCGGTCCTATAAAAGCGGCAAGTGAGTCCTCGATCTCATTGTGCCTTCAGTCAAATTGCAAGTCCACCACAAAGTAGTTCTCAGGTCGACTTGTGCCAAAGCAGGGCATAAATAAAAGTTTGAATGTCTTAGTGCTCGACCTTTGTTATCGCGTAGCCTCTTCATGAGACAGTGCAGAGCCGGCAGTTCACACATCTCTCTGCATCGTTTTCTTTTGCATACATACCACCTTTGTACACCACTTCCTGGACTAGTCTATATATATATATATGCATCTCGTGCTTGCTGGTGGATAGAAATGAATGCTGGGGCTCAGGCTATTCTCGTTGATTCCTCAGGACATTGATATGTCAACAACAACGCTACTGATGCATGAACCCATCACAAAGAGCACGAAGAGAGGCTTCTCTAACACAAAAGACGAGTCTTCAGCAGATGGTCTGCTTGCTCGATGCCGACATCCTGCAGCCTGCAGCTAAAAAGAATAATGAAAAACGGAACTTTACGTGGACTCACGTGCACCACTTGCCAAACACGCGCGTGCTTGTTTGTGTTCGACGCGACTTGCTTGGTGACGCGTTACCAAACGCGCTGTTCATCTACTTTAGCGTGTTTCAATGCCCCTCACCTTCCACCCACCATGTCGCGTCCCTCAATATCTCGGTCGTCCTCACTGTCGTCATCGTCATCGGCCACCAATGTTGACATCAACCCAGCACAGACAGCCAAGTCGTCCTCCAAGCGCACTCGCAAACGTTTCTCCCAAGAGCAGCTCATGGTTCTTGAGCAGGCTTACCACAAGACGTCTCACCCGACTCGTCAAGAGCGAGAAGCGGTGGCCGCTCAGACCGGAATGTAAGATTATTTCCTTGGAGCATATTTATCTTTTTTTTTCTAAAACCATTTCAGGGATGTCAAGTCAGTGACTATCTGGCTTCAGAACAAAAGGCAGACCGAACGTAAAGTTGCTTTGGGTAACGCAACAAACCGGAACATTTTCAAATCACTCGCTTTATATCATGTACAATATCCGCCGTCCACCTTGCTTGCGACACATGATTTTGACCGTCGGACCCCCTTCCCGCCAATCTACCCTCATACCCCTTCTACTGTAATGCCCACAAAGGTTCATTTGCCTTCGCAAACCAGCAGCAGCTTATTCTCGCTTGACCGGATTGCCAGCCGGGCTGAGTCACCCACCGGAACCCCACGCACGCCCACACATTTGAAGCGGCATGCCGACGGCACCGCTCGGCCTAAATCTTCTGGCGCTCTGTGGGAAGCGATGCCATCTTCACCTCTTCTGCCCGAGGCGGATACCGCTGTAGATGCATCTACTGGCTCACCCTCTGGCTCACCCTCTGCGCGCGGGTATCTAGATTTCACGTCCTCACGCCGTGGCAAGAGCCGCCCGCGCGGCCGACGCACACTCGAGTGGGCATGCGCTGCTGCGCGGATGTCGACAGACAAAGGTGTACTAGCACCACTAAACGACTTCAGACAGCGACACCCTGCTACTACCTTTGACACAGACAGCATGGTATCCGATGACAGGACAGAGGATGTCGACACCGAGGTGGAAAGTGTCGGTGATAGTCATGAAGCCATCACTCCCGACAATAGCCAAACCATGCTAACCTTCAGCTTGTCACCAGTACGTATCTCCGGAGATATGGCTATACCAAAATCGGATGCAGCGAAATCGAGGACGGTTTCGCTGAAAGACAAATGCATCGAAGAGGATACGGACATAATGGATGCGGCCCTAGCCTTGTGTGGTCTCCTTAGCGGACGACGCGAATAAACCTCGAAACCATATAATCCGCTACAAAGCGGACGGTGACGGCCAATCGGAACGAAACGAGCGAATAAATGACGGTCACGCATTTTTGCCTATACTGCAACTCTTCCACGCGTTTGTTAATACTGCACATTTTTGGAAATAGGGTCGTATCCCGACAGCATTTTTATTTATTGTAACTTTAAAAATTACCGCCAATGCGATCCCGATCCCCATGAGTCATTTTATCGTCCTGGCTTCCAGTAAATAAAAGCTCATATAAAGAACTAAGAAATTCATTTATACTCTGGCTTAAAGAAACAAGTCTAATCATGCCCAACAAATCCTAAAAAGTCTATAGCCCGATTCGTCTACTCTTCCGACTCCGCCGCCTCTTTCGACGTCCTGGACCATGACAGTTTTCAAAGACAAATCATATGGCGATTCACCAACGATGCCTTCACATTCAGTTGGGAGCGAGACCTCTGGAAACACCTCTAAAACCGACGCTGCTAAGCCTTCGTGTCGCCCAGCGTTGCGCACAGCAATAATCATCCAAAAGACACCTCCCCCAGGACATGCGGGCGTAGGACGCTTGAGTAGGCGTCCTACACAATATTTAATCCACCCAGCGTGGCTAGGATTATAGACGACATCCGCTGCCAAAATAACGTCGAATGCTTCGTTAAAGGGGCGTTCAGTTGATGGAAATTGCCAGTCCAAAAGCTGGACGTCGATCGGAGAATGTGCCGCAGAAGGAAAATTTGTGTCAATGTTCCTCTGGAGGTTAATGAGCACGTCAGGATGATAATCGGTCGCTATTATATCCAGAATCGATGTACTGTGCTGGATTTTTGCAGCTGTGATGCTAAGCAAACCCGTTCCTGCCCCGAGTTCGAGGATGCGCTGAGGTTCGTCAGAGATAATGCCAAAATTGAACGGATCCAGACACATCATCCTCGCAAGATGGATTGAACTTGCCCAACTTTGAAGACCAACGGAAGTGTGATCCTCCGGTGCGAATAAATCGTTTAGCACGACGCATATATTATCGTCTGTCGCTGACGGGCCAAGCAGAAAATTAAACTCCCGCGTCAGTGCTCCATCTGTCTCATTTGCTCCAGAGTAACACGATAAGATTGCAGCGGCTTTCTCCATCAACACCTCCCTTTCCTCCCTTTCCTCGTCCGACAGAGATTTGGCAGGGGAAGTCCACAGTGACGATCTCGAGATAAATCCCGTCAGCCAACGAATGCTGTAATCTCGTTCATACGGGTCATCTCTGATCAGTTGCACCGCCTCTAAAATATCTTCCGCATCTCCTTCCTCGCAGCCTTCACCATCCTCCTCCGCAGATGCATAACCAGAATCTGGTACAAGTTCCTGCTTAACTGTTCTCCCTTTAGCTGTAGACTGAAGACTTGAGTCTACTCGTGCAAGGGAATCACTTGTACATCGCTGGCCCGGCCACGAGGCCAGCTGTATGTCATCGCTTTTCGAATACATAAAGCACAGTCGTTTGACAGCATCAGAAACATCCGTCGTCGAGCTTGTTGCAAGTTTTGCGATAGGAAACAGAAATCCAGATGGATTATAATTGTGCATTTCGGATTATAACGTGCTGTAATAATCGAGTTCGATAGCAAGAAATCTATGTGCGATGTGAGTATCCGAGCTCTAGTCTCTATGTCCAGCGTCGATGCTTTTGACCGGGTATCGTCTAAGTCTAAGTGTGAAGAAATGAGAAGGGGGGTCAGAGACCCCCGAGTCCATCCATTGTGGACGAGGTGATGGTATGAGTTGAAAACTTCCAACAAGATTAATATTGATCGTGGCGTGATCGACGCTGCTTTTGGATGATCGCTGGTGGCAACGCACTGTGCTTAAAAAGCATGGATGTATGGTCGTCAGGTATTACACACTCTCTCGCACACTTAAAAAAGCCGCATAATATTAAACGAGTCTTTCTACTAACCCCCTAATCTAGCTACAATAAAGCGGTCTTGTCGACCTCAACAAGTTCACATTTACTTTTTGTGCTAGTTTTAGAACAACGAGCTTCCAGTGCGTTTCATAAACTGGAAGTAGGATTAGGCGATGCCCTACATCCAAGAGTGCTCATCCGCTTCAAGGAGATCAATCTGGAGGAATTGGTTATAAACTCGAAAAATATGAAGTTCGTGTACAGAACATACATTTTGCAACGGCATGGGGGATTTCTTCTGGAACCTGAATTTTTTAAAGACAGACTTCTTCTGGTATGCTGGGAGATAGATTCTGGAATTCGAACGTGGCATCACCCAAGTGCAATCGTCTTCGTCTAAAAGACTTATCTACAGATTTATCGCCGTCAATGAATGGCATACGCAAGGCAATAAAAATGAAGAGCTTGCCTGACTCGTAGACCACTGCGATTTCGCGGGCGATACGTTGAATGAACAATGTTTCGTGGCGATGTGGACCTTCGCCTCGGGAGCCCTAGAAGTCCAAGCCTGATTATCCGCATCTAGTGTATCATTCTATACAGTATAAATGAGGAGCCTCGGCGGGTATGCAGAGTACTTACGGATGAGTCTGATTCATCTGTTGAAGGGAGGATGACGTCTGGTTCATCAATAGAGAAGTCGATCTGTGATGATGTTATAAGGGGCTACTAAAGCGCATCGAGTGGCGACATGCTCACTAATGTACTGCATTCAGAATTCAGTCCTGACGGGTAGTTCAATGTCTCATCGTCGACCTCGACATTCTCCCGCTGTTGCTGCATGCCCGTGAGGATACTCCGTGATGAAACATATAATTGAACAACACATACACGTCGAAATGTCCCACTAAGCATACTGCCCAGGTTCNTTTTTTAGATGTCTTCGGAGCTGTTGTTGATGACCCTTCGAGACGGAAGTATGCTATCCACGATCAGTTGAGCATGCTGAGCATGTCAGACAGATACATACTGAGAGACATACCATCATGGTGATTAACGGGAGACGATCGGGATGGGGGTGGTCGAAATTCGGAAGGAATGCGGAAAGCTTGAGGGGTACAGAGGACTTTTGGCTTCATCGCATTCATATAGGATCAAGAGCCTTGAGCTGAGTACGGCGAGAAATTTGCACCACGCGCTGACATCCGAATCTTCTGCTTCAAATTAGCAACGCCAACTCACTCAGGGAATAGATAAAAGCGATGTCACGGGAGCGCGCAGCCGGAGGTCACCATAGCTCGCAGCTAGTAATCCCGGATCGGAGCCGTCGCTTGCGCTGTTCAGCTGTCTCGGCACGGCGTCAGGAGCTGCAAAGGCATTTACTTCTGGGATTCCTAATTTCAGCGCATTTCAGCGCGGCTTGCTGGCGGAATGATGACGGAGTAAGTGCGGTAAGTTACATTCTCGTCAGCACATGCTTACCGCTATTATCCCGCGTCCATCACTTTGTTGACCTGGTGATGAGCCATCGGTTGATTAATGTTTAAATTCAGTAAGTAAGTATTGTTGACCACAAATCTAGAAACCCGGGAGACAGAAATACAGCGAACCCGAGCAGATGGATAATTCACGGCAGATCTGCGGAACGGGGTCCAAAGAGGCCCGAAACCAAGAGGTGACGAAGCTAGCAGACAGAGACAGAGGAGCGGAGTGGAAATGAAGCAGGAACGACCGAGGTTTCCTCATCGGCAAGAACTCTGATGAAATGCGAGGATCAAACTGAGTTGAATTGTGACTGAAGGCATAGACAAGTCAATCGCCAATTGAACAGCCATTTAAGCGAAAGGCTTCGCTCACATCTTTGACCGAGTTTGAGAGCTGCCGTATTCGATGATGAGTGTCATAGTCAGAAGTACAATGCAGATTGTAATTATACCACCATAGCACAAGGGGACATCGATACCGAGATAATAATACTAGACACGATCGAAAAGGAAATTTAAATCAACAATGCAGAGTAAGTGAGAAAGATTAATGATGGACCATGAGAGTCAATCTGCTCTTCTAGGACAAAGCAATTCAAGGTTGTACAGAAGCATACACACGGCTTCTCTCGTCGATGCTAGCTGGGATTAGTCTTCTTCCATATGGCTTGTCCCATTTGCACCCACGCCTAGTTGCGGCTTATCCATCTCCTCAAAGACGAGCGAGCCTTGCTGTTCCTCCATCCATTGCACACTGCGCTTCTCGTCCATGAAGTAGGTGTATGCACGTCGCAGGTCGTCGACGCTAACCTGCTCAGCCTTCCGCTTTGTGGCTATGACTTGCGCACACGAGATGAGATTCAACGCGTAGCGTAGCGTTGTTTGTTTCCCCATAGAAGTCAGCACATCCAGTGCATCGGGACTGAGGGTCACGTCTTCTTCCTGACAACTAGCATTCAGGACAAGAACAGGGTGAGCTGCTTATACCGAAGAAGCAGAACTAGACTCACCGAATTTGAATAATCTGTTCTATATCCTCTTCGGTATATGGCTTAGTGCTGACGATCAGAACACGATCGAGCAGGTCTACAGGAAGGCCGTGTGGGCTTTTGATTTTTGTTCCTCTTATCCGACTCATCCCTCTATTCGAAGCCATAACTACAAGCGGGGAGAGCTCGTTCTCCAGAGCGCGATTGAGGAAAGAGAAGCACTCGATGTCGAGCATGTGTACCTCGTCGATAAACAGCACCTAACCAACTGTTAGCCTACGATCTTTTAGACGTCTTCCTGATATTCGTAACGTACACCAGGGATAATCTCTGCCTTGCCTTCTTCTCTCCATTCTCCAACCTTCGCATTGATTTGGTTCCTTAACTCAGGCTTTATCTCACCTGTATCCCCGGCAAACAATGCAAGGAATCCTTGTGTTCGACTGTTGATCACGTCTATCTCGTGCAACGTCACAGTGTGGACCACTTCTCTGCGTTTTTGCAATTCTCCTTCCGGACATTGCACAAATTTTGTCTTCATAAAAGAGATTAGTATGCGATGACTCGTAGGTGATTAGTACGCACGTCTGCACCCATAGCATCATAGTCTCGTGAGCGCGCAAACGAGCGTCCAAGTTTTGTTATCCTTCCTGATGCCTTGTCTATTAAGACAACATCACCAGCCAACACCTTCTCTTTCGAAAGTGCATCGATCATCTTTGTGCCGAGATCATATATAGTCTCCATGTCCGTTGTTTTGATCGTCAATTTGCCAGTTTTTGTTGCCTGTCCATTTGAATTCGTCAACTAGAGAGTATTGTTCAAGTCAAGAATACTCACCCCAGTCAAGCTTCGGTCTATCTGAATTTCTACGACCTCTCCTTCAATAATTTCCGTTTCTTCCTTAATCCGCACGCCAATACTTCGTCTGAAGGCTTGGGTTAAAGCTTCGGTTTTAGACATAGAAAGCGAGAAAACCTCGCTCGCAGCAATCGAAGTAAATGGTACATCTGTACCGAGGGCTTGTGACATCCCTTCGCATGAATGTATCGTAAGTAAGGTGTTTTGAAGCTGAATATGCTTACTTACCCATGGCAATTGCTGTCTTCCCAGTCGAAGGCGGCCCAGCGAAGAGGATCGCTCTGCCAGCTATCCGCCCTTCCTGTACCATCTTCAAGATCATTCCTGCTGCCTTACGTGCTTTTCCCTGCCCAACCATGCCCTGCGAGTTAGCTCTTGGTTCTAACCGCTCATCGAGACCTAAGCCGTGGATATGTGAATGAGCGCCAATGCGCTCTATTTTTGTAACATCGCGCAGTTCTGCTGTCCCCGCTGTAATATGTGTCGTCTAAGCTCGTTGTAAATAAAAGGCTGAAGGTTTTAGAAAATTTTAAACGCGTACCATGGTCGCTTCAGTTCAATTCGAGGAAGCGCGAAAGAAATTGTCACGAGCACTATCCGCGTCACGCTATATTTTCCTCTTCATGTTTTCTACAGCAGCGAGGGCGGGCGTGCAGCTTTTCAAAGCATGCTCTCGCTCGTCGCTGTCGCGTCCTGCTGGCGTCATTGTACGACGATATGCGACTGAGGCGCAACCGGGTGACATTAATGACGCCCTTGCACGCACTACGGCCCTCTTCAAAACCTACAAACCCATTTCTCCAGGTATTCGCCATCTCCGCCGACCCATCAACGACCAACTCTGGAAAGGCCGACCAATAAAAGCTCTTACTATCCCTCTTAGAAGAAAGGGTGGACGCAATAACCAGGGGCGCATTGTTGTGCGACACATCGGCGGGGGGCACAAGCGCCGCCTGCGCACGATCGACTTTATGCGCACCGAAGTAGGCCCACACGACGTCGTCCGCATAGAATATGATCCAGGCCGCTCTGGACATATCGCGCTTCTTCGCGGACGCGACCCAATGTCGAACAATGGGATGCGTTACAGCTACATACTCGCTCCCGAGGGACTTAGAGCCGGTGATGTCGTGCAGAGCTTCAGAGCAGGCGTGCCCGCAGGAATTGTCCCTGGCTTTGACGGCAACTTGAACGTGGCGATGGGCTTAAACGATGACGGTTCACCCGCAGATCAAACATCTACACAGTCTCTCACTATCGGTCTGCTCAGAGCAGCAACCGTCCGCTCGGGAAATGTGCTCCCTCTTAAACTTATTCCACCTGGAACACCCATCCATTGCATTTCCCTCTTTCCAGAACGAAAAATGGGATTGGTGCGTTCAGCAGGGACGTTCGCGACGGTTCTCACACACGAAAATAGCAAGTATACTCAGGTTAAGCTCCAAAGCGGAGAAGTGCGACGTGTTTTGCAGAGCTGTTGTGCGACTATAGGGAAAGTCAGCAATCCGCTTTGGCGGAATCGCTCGCTGGGAAAGGCGGGTCGAAGTCGGTGGCTAGGCAGAAGACCTCATGTTCGTGGTGCAGCAATGAACAGGTAAATAAAACTGTTCGCTTTCTACTGTGCAAATTTTAATATTGTATAGATGCGATCACCCGCACGGAGGAGGACGTGGAAAGTCAAAGGGTAACAAACATCCACGATCAATCTGGGGTTGGCTTACGAAGGGAAAGCGCACGAGGCGTCCTGGCCCCAAGGGCCCAAAAGGCAGCAACAAGATGGTGATCAAGGAACGCCCGAGGGGAAAGGAGAAGAGGCAGTAGAAGTAGAAGACATCGCTTTATACTCCACAGTTAAGTTTGCCGCTATATGCATAGTAGCAATATCTGCCGTATAGATTTCCCTTCAGTTACTGTTTATCCACCTTTTCGACTGGATGAGGCTGCCAATTCACCATTAAATGCCGACTGGATTTCGTCAACGAAATTATTCCTCATCCTCGTCTTCTGCATCGTCATCTACCCCTTCGTTTTTCCCTTTCCCAGGCTCCTTCATATTTTCTAGTGTCCCTATTGTATCCCTCCATGCCGTTAAGTCTGCACCGATCTGTTCCTTGGCCGCTACAACTGCGTCACGCAACGATCTGTAGTACTCCTGCTGAGCGGTGCCTGATGGTACAGAAAATTTATGTGTCTTTGAAGTTTGCATGGACGTGGTCACAGATGTCCCCGATGGTGGATGGAGGTCGTAGCGGACGGAGAGGTCCTTTGCCATCATGTATGGGGGGTGATAGCGTAAAAAACAAAAAGGTAAAAAGGCGCGAAACTTGAATTGAATAAAATCCTTACGTAATTGCATCATTTGCATCCTTGTCATAATTTCATCCACTTTACTATCTAAACGAATTACAGAACAGAACACCGAGATACAGTCAGAGGCGCGAGAACGATCAAGTAACAGTCAACAGTCTTCCCCCACCGCGATATGAGAAGATGTAAGAAAACTTGTGTTAGTCTATGCAGGACCAACAATGTGGCGACCGTAAGGATGAGTTGACAACTGATCTCTCTTAAAGGCCGAGTAGACCGAGCGTGAGGCCGAGACCGGCCAGAAGACCGTCAACTGTGCCAAGACTGCAGATGAAGTGTGAGTGAATTTATTATGCAAGACTGAGAATCGAAAATAATAGACTTACAGTCCCCTCAGAAGGATGAACACGTCGCCCGCGATGATGTTGACAGTGGTCAAGACCTCCGAGAGGATAACATCGACATCACCGAGAAGAATAGTCAAAGTTGGGATGACGCCCAGATTCAGAGTAATAGCGATGTCCTGTGTCCGAAAAGCAGGTCAATCATGTGTGTAGTGTCTTTTATTCAGTAGAAACTTACCGAGACGATGCCAGAAATCAACTCGGCGACCGCTTCGTCGGTTACGCGCTTGACGAGGAGAGATCCCGAGCCGATACTGGAGAGGGAGCCTTGCGCAGTAGTGAGTGCTTCAACGAGCTGGTTCACGAGAGGCGTGAGCGACGTCTCGCTAGCTTGGCCACTCGTAGCCATTGCGCCTGATTGACAGATACAAAGGTTAATAAACACAGGCCAGATGTAAAGAAATGAACAACTCACTAATCTGCGGCAGGATCGCGTCGGTAGACGACTTGAGCGTTGTGAACACAGTCTCAAGCTGCGCGTCGCTGCGTTTCTGAACAGGAGTGGAGAGCGCAAACGCGCCCATCGTCACGAAGAAAACGAGGAAAGACACAACACGAGAGAACAACATGATGCTTGAGATGTGCTGAACGGCTGAGCTACTGGAGTAGTTGATTGCTGTGAGGTCGCTTGCTTAGATTCCAACCATATTCTGAGTTGCTTTTATAGACAAACTGGAGAAATCACAGAATATTCATTGTTAAAGCTTTGCAATAGATGGCGTCAGCTGAATAAGGAGAAACGTCAATAGCATCACGAGTTCGATTCCGGTTGGCGAAAAGGAGGAGCTCGAAGCTGGGAAATTTCAGCAAAAAACGGAGAGAAATTTCATTTCACAAGATCATCGGGTCGCTCTAGACGCATGACGGCCTGGAGTGTAGAATTCATGAGAATGCCCACGTTTATGACCGGCCGACAGTCTTGCTCCACGGTACGTGTAATTTCCCAATGTTTGAATACATGTCGAGCGCGGGATTAGTTGCAGGTCGTCACAAGAGTTCAACTATAGCATGCAATGCAGCTTTCTTCCCGAAAACTTACTTGTTAACTTCGGTTGCGCCGGGAACATGAAGCCTAAAAAAGGGGAAAATAAGTAGAAGTTTTTCTTGGACAGCAAGGCGCACATGGGAGACAAACTGACGGATTAACTCGGCGGAGGCGCGGGTACTGTCTGCTCTTCCGCTTTAGGCGCAAAGATGTATGAGTCAACTGCGTTCGCAACATGTGTGGGGACCGATAGTCTTCCATAAAACTGGAGAGGGAAAGGTACAAGAACGAAAGAAAGAAGCGAGAAATTCAGGCTACAAGATATCCTGAGCAAGGTCTTCAAGTCCTGAAGAATGATATATTTTCAGAAATCCGAGCCAATTAGATATGTTTAGCATAGCAGTGGATTGCTCGATTTACCAAGAATCAACAGGTTCGTACCTGTGGGAAGGATGAGTACTATGTATTTTGTTGAAAAACAAAATTCATGCAACAACCCCTTGGAAAGCGAGCAGAATGGCCGAGTTCCTTGGAGTCGAGGTCAGACTAACTCAGCGTCGGAATCAAATGAGCAGAGAATTGGGGTATTGCGATGAAAATCCGATACCACTAGCAATATCCCACGGGAGGCCATCTGAGTCCGACAAGAATCTTTTTGAAATGAAAGTGTGTGAGCCTTTAGCTGTTGAACACTTCACCCCAAGAGTACATTTGAGCAACGGGTTGGCTTCTTGCAGTCTTCAACCAGCAAATACCAGAGATGAATTGAGTTAATCCAAGTTGCCTCCGAGTAGTGTTGCTAGAGTTCGGTTCGGTCCGGGTCATTGGAACGTCGAACTGAACTTCAGCTGAGGTTCGGCGAGGTTGCCGAACCCGAACCTGAACTCATAACGAACGGCTCGCTGACCTTCAGATCGAACTGAACCGCCCTAGGAATGTTTTTAGAACAAAATTAGATTATTAATTAGCAAAGGATGGAATATGGGGGTATTAAATGTTGGATTTGGAACGAAGTGATCCAAGTATAATGCAAACCTACGAAAATATTCAAACTCCGACAAGTATGTAATCTCCTCACCTAAATTTACATAATCTCAATTGTGCAAATTCCTTCAACCCTTATTGATACTTCGGTACCACCTCTTACCATTTTTAAGATGAGTATCTACATTGAGAATGCCTGTTGGACATGTTTATTGTGTGAAACATTATTGTCCAGTAGCGATTAGACACAAATCACACTGCTAAGTGACTCAAAAAAAATAGTCTCTGTAAGATAACATCAAAATGCTCTGCAGCCTTTAAAAGTTCGCGTTCAGGACGTATTCAGAACCGCGAACCGAACTCGAGGTTCGGCTCGGCCCGGGTGGCGAACCTGATACCGAACGTGCGGTCCGGTTCACGTCCGTGCCGCGTTCAGAAAAGGTCTGAACTGGACTTTACTAACACTACCTCCGAACGCTCCGAAAGGAAAACTGCTGCCATGCCCTATGCTAGTGGAAGATAAGAGTCTCTCTGATCAGAATGTCTCACGTTTTCCTTTTCGTATCCTTCAGGTGTTCACTCATGACGGAGGCAATATCTAAATGACATTTATCTTTAACCCGACCAGCCTAAATATCATAGTTTCCATAAGGAAAAATGAATTTACGGTGTTTGTGAAATCTGGGGCTGCTTATAGTACGGACGACGATGNAAAAAGCGATAAGTATTTACTACCTGAAATCAGTCCAAGTACGTTCAAACAAGAAAGCCACGCTTATCATTACGAACCAGATAGATATCAATCAATGTGCGTGTAGTATGAGAGAGTACGCGAAAACCTTTCAATCGCCGAAGGATGTGGCGGTCTCGAGGATCTTGTTAACATCACAAGTTGCCATCAAGCAGCAGGGCCGTGAGGGGCAGTCCAACGGAATACAGGAGCGCGGAGATGCCAACGAATCTGAAAGAAGTTGACGATAAGAATCTGAACGAATGCGACAATTATCAGACGCACATGCTGGAGATGAGAGTCAGAACACCCGAAAGATCGATTTCCAAAGCAACCAAAAATTCGTCGAGTATAATATCGACGCTACTGAGGAGCAAACTCAAAGAAGGGACTGTGGTAGCAGCCAGACCTTTCAACGCCTGTGCGACCTCCTGTGTGCAAATAGCTTAGTCAGACAGAAGATCTTGCGTGACGGAGTAGACGCAAACCTCAATGATGTTACCGGAAAGATTGGCGATATCATTTGCGGACTGGCGCTTGGTGGTACTCACAGTGCCCGTGTTGAGGGCGAGGAGAGAATCTCGCGCAGTGCTGAACGTCTCGACGAGCTGGTTTATGAGCGGCGTAACGGTAGTATCACTCGTGTTTCCATTGGTGACTAAGGCCTCTGGATTAAAAACACAAACATTAGCTACCATTAGATAAGAATTATACCGTCTAAAAACGACTCACTAATCTGCGGCATGATAATGTCGGTGGACGACTGGAGTGTCGTAAGCACATTCTCAATTTCCGCGTTGCCACGTTTCTCGACTGGGTTGGCAAGTGTGAAAGAGTTGATTGATAGGAAAAATGTTACGAAAGACACGACACGGTTGAATAACATGGCGCTTGGTATGTACTATAGAGGAGAACTAGTTGGAAGAGCTATCCAGTGCGGGTTTCCTGCAGCATCTCCAAGCAAGTTTTGGTCTGCTTTTGTAGGCGACTTCCAAGGAGACTATGTAACCCCACTTACATGTATGTTAGTTGTTAGTGAGGGGAAAATGGCGTCAGGTCAACGNAAAAAGATACAAGTTCCTGGCCTAGCAGACTAATTTTGCACGGAAGTTCAACAGAAGACACAAAGTGCGTTTCATACCGTGTACAGCTGATTTCTCGGCAAGGTCTTACTAGCATTAGTTGTTCAAGTTGGCTGGCCGCATAACAAGTCCTGACTGATGGGGATAGAAGTGATGATTGAAGCGAATATTAATAGAGTGCCAGGGAAGAGATATTGTATCATTCGATCCTACAAGAATGAAATTGCCAATTGGTGCTTTCAGTTCGAGATGCTAGTGACTTGACGGCTTGGAAGCCTCATATAAATATTACGCTACTTTCAATGTGGAATAGCGTGAGTACATTTCATCTATCAGATTCATGATAAATAAAATGAAATGAGGTAGAGCATACCCTAGTAAGAAAGCACAAGAATATGCACATATTTACTCTTTCCCGTAATAACTTGCATGTTCTGGCTGGACACAAACGCGTGTTGTTGCTAGATTCGGAGTCATCCATGAATCCAGCACGGTTTTAAAACTCAGCGAACACGCCGATCTTCACAACATTCGTTTCACGTTCACAAGTTCACCACGTTCTAGCTGGCATGTCCGACCGACATCATTCACACTCCCGCTNCCCCCACTTCTTCTTCAGGACACGACAGGGTCAGAGAGAAAAGCACAAATGAACGAAAGGACCGCAAAGACAGAGAGAAGGAAACAGAGAAATTGCTCCCCCTCGATGCGCAACTCATAAGTGACTCGGACTATTTTGTCAAGAATGCGGAGTTCCGATTATGGCTGAAGGAAGAGAAGGACAGAGTAAGGCCCCGTTATCCATCATTGTCGTTTTCTTCTTTCTACTAAGATGCATAGTATTTCGACGAACTTTCGGGAGAAAGAGCGCGCAGGTGTGTCTCGCCTTTCTTCACATTGAATCCAGAACCTTCTTTAATACCACTCTTTACAAGTTATTTCCGCAAGTTTGTGAAGGTTCAGCGCCCGTTCTCGCTCTTTTAGCGCGCAGCCAGTTCATCTTTCTTTTTATATATTGTTTATAGGCTTGGAACCGAGGGAAGCTCTCGAGTTAGTGCTGCATATTCGTCTTCTGACTCTTTCAAATTCCATTCACCNTTTTTTCTGAATTACAGAATCATACTACGCTGGCATCGATAATGCATCCCAGCCTGCAGCGACACAGACTGCATATCGCTGGTCCTTCGCATCAAAGCGTTCACGCGCGGAGCAAGCCGCGCTCGACGCAACGCGCAGCGCCGTTGGTGCTGCAACGCATAGTACATCGCTAGATGGCAACAGCAACATTCCAGAACCTTCGAGAGCCGGTCCAAGCGGCAGGGTGCTTGGGCCTACACTGCCGTCAGTTGGAGACCGCGTGCTTATGCGCGAGGCGCAAGAAGAGGCACGGTCAGCTGAACGATCGTATGAACGCAAACGCGCGAGGGAAGAAGACAAGGGACGAATCGAGGATCTTGTGGGACCCAAAGAGAGTGGAAGGGAAGGGATGCTTGAAAAGAAAAAGATGCGACGAGAAGCCGATCAGTCGTTTCGCAACGCGAAAGACGACGCGTTCGTGGATATAGACGAGACCACGTTGATGGGCGGTGGTGATAGCTTCCAAGCTAGGTGTGTCTTCTTAAACTATGGATGTCTGATCATTATTCTTAATATACGTTTTCAGGGTTGCCCAGCGCGATGCAGCAAAAAAAACGTTTTGAGGAAAAGCGAGGGTCAACACGGGAAGACAAGTCATCCGCTGTTCGCGAGCGACATGAGGCTATACGAGCAAAGGACAATGCTACTATGGAAATGTTCAAACAGATGGCTAAGGAGAGATTTGGGGGCTAATTTTCGATATTCACTAGATTCAGTTTCTTGTACACTTAATGCACACGCTCATTCTTTGGTTATACACGGCATGAGTGGACCTAGGCATTGCATATGCATGAAGCGACAGGGTGAAGGCGAAAACATGACGGGAGATCGCGCTGCAACAATATGCGCACCACCAAACCATACATTCCTGCCAAATGCACAATAAAAAAGGAGAAGGTTGAATCGCGCTCAGATGGTCGTCTCGTACGGCACGGGGACAATTGTAAGCGGGGCGTTGTCTTTTGAGGAGACGGTGTGAGCGTCACGAGGAGCTAGCTGAACACGACGAAGTGACGGGCAGGGCACTGAGCAAGTTACCAACACAGCGTACATAAATATAAATATAAATAGAGCACAAGTCATGAATACGTACCGCCTGACTCCCTCGAGTCCTTGCGGATCTGCTGATTGCGCTTCACACGCTCAACGAACTCCTGGCGACACTTAGAGTGACGAATGTGCTCGATACGGATGTTGACACGCTTTTCCATGTAACGATTTCCAACCACCTTGTTGACGATTACACCAACGGCATGAGGAGTAACGTTGTAGACAATGCCAGTACGCCCGTGGTAGAACTTATGAGGCATGCCCTTCTGCTGAGCAGCGTTCGCCTTGATATCGACTATGTCACCGATGCGGTAGTTCAGGAGGTAAGTCGACAGCTTCACCGGGCCATGCTCTTTACNAAAAAATAAGCATAAATGCCTAAATAAATTAGACAGGCGACACACCCTTGAAACCGCGCTTGAACATGTGGCGCGTACGCGCCCTGTAACCGAAGGAGTGAGGCATCTTGAGTCTGTCGGCGGCGGTAGCGGGTAGGTCTTGAGTGTTCGGTGGGGGTTGATGATCTTACTGAAATTCCTAGTGTATGATTACATAACAAAATTATATAACATAATCAAAACTGTATAGTACTCGGGGACTCCCGTGCGTAACAGGACCCTCTGTATATTTTCTTGTGTAGTGTTTATCGCCGTCGACAATCCTCAAGAACAAAATGCCTAGGTATGTCGACAGTGCGCACAACGAAACATGTGCTAATGATGTTGCAGGGCGCCGAGGAACCATAGCAAGACGTGAGCATTTGCTTTTACATCAAGATCCACTTATGTGGAGGGACGCGTTGAGCTAACTGCCGCGCCTGTGTGCCCTATAAACTACTAGCTACAAAGTCCCGCGCCGTCCGTTTGAGTCTGCGCGCCTCGATGCCGAGCTAAAGCTCGCCGGCCAGTATGGTCTCCGTAACAAGCGAGAAATTTGGCGTATATCGCTCGTGCTCTCAAAGATCCGTCGTGCTGCCCGTGAGCTTCTCAAGCTCGACGCCAAGGACCCGAAACGGCTTTTCGAGGGAAATGCCCTTATCCGCCGTCTCGTCCGCATTGGTGTGCTCGATGAGACACGTATGCGTCTCGATTACGTGCTTGCACTGAAAATTGAGGATTTCCTGGAGCGCAGGCTGCAGACTCAGGTCTTCAAGCTTGGCCTCGCTAAGAGCATTCACCACGCTCGTGTGCTCATTAGGCAGCGTCACATCCGGTACGTTAGAGTCTGTCTTTCACTTCCTACGTGGTCTTATTGTTTTTGGGGTATAGTGTCGGCAAACAGATTGTCAACGTGCCGTCGTTTGTCGTCCGTCTTGATTCCCAAAAGCACATCGACTTTGCGCTTACTTCGCCTTACGGTGGTGGACGTGCCGGTCGCGTTAAGCGCAAGCGTGCTGCAGCAGCGGCGAAGAAGGAGGAGGGCGGTGAGGAGGAGGAAGAGGAGTAAACATAAATTATGTCCTTTCCTCCTTACTTTGGTTTCTCACCCTTCTCCCACGTCTTATGGCAACATGTTTTGCAATGTATGCGCATTGGCTTCCTATTCTGTAACACATGGCAAATTCATGTTTCTATGTCTTCATGCTAGTTCTGAACTTTACAAATGTCCTCAAGCAATCAAAATTAAAAGGTATAATTCACCAGTAATACATACAAGCAGATTAAAATACATACCCTACAGCTACAGCCCATTTGGTCGATCTCAAGGCTAATAAAAAAGTGGCCATGGTCAAGTTGGCATACTAGAATCAGAAACGACCACCATATGTATACCGACTTCCACCTCGTCTAGACACGGACTGGTGATGATGATTTGCTTGATGTACATACCCATTACCGAAGTTCTGTTGAGTATTTATATGATAGCTAAAGAATGCCGGATTCGCCTGCATCAGAGGAGAAAAGTTCATATTTGCGTAATTTTG
Organism: Phellinidium pouzarii; assembly: GCA_004802695.1. NCBI lineage: Eukaryota > Fungi > Basidiomycota > Agaricomycetes > Hymenochaetales > Hymenochaetaceae > Phellinidium > Phellinidium pouzarii. Next base: position 107,057 of record SGPK01000011.1, read on the forward strand.
AGGCTGGAACTGGGACTGGAACTGCGGATTTGGCTGTTGTTGGCTATCTCTCCAGCGCAGCGCAGGCAACGGTTGAATAACGCCTGACCAGTTTTGTCCACTTGCAGACGCTGCGGAATTCCGCGGAGTTGCTGTGCCTGCGTTCAAGTGTATGGGAGGTTTATTACGAGAGTCGAGGCGGTTTGTGAGCGCTACACCACCACTGACGGGGCGAGTTGAAGCGTTCTCTATCGAACATCCAGCCACAGCCTGTGCGAAGGCGCCGGAGTCGACAGAAGCTTCGAGCGCATGGCGCTTCGCGTCCATCTAGAATGAAAACAAGAGAGGGAAAAGAAGAAGCAGTAGTAAAGGTTTGTCAATTCAAAATAAGCCACTTGTTCACTTTCTTTTACTCACCTCCTCCGGAATTTCGTAGATATGGCTGAGAAGTGAGGATGTCCTATAATCAGGAGTATCCGGGACATTCTGCAGAGTGTGGTGTGCTTGCTTGAAGGCCTCCACAATCAGACCAATCTTACCGCAGCTGCGAGTAATATTGTTAGCTACCATTCAACGAACAAGTCAATTGATGCATTAGAATACTAGTGAGTGTAACAGCGAGATAGCTCGAACCTGGATTTAGCATGCACTGCACAGCCAGTACAGCACTTCCCTTCTGTTCCCAATTCTTAGACTTCTTGGTGAGGACCTCCTTCTCTGTGGCTGAAACATAGTGCGTCGCATATGAGAAGTCATGTCCATAGTGCCCAAAGAAGTCCATTAACAGTATGCCCAGAGCTTTGTTCTCCAAAGGGTTGTCTAGAAATTCCTGTGGCCTCCGTGAAGGGTTGCGCTACATAACACCAATTATAACGTGCGAGACAGAAGCATATGATAGCGCGAAAAATTAAAAAAAATTCACACCTGTAAGAAACTAATGCACATGATAGTTATCGCATAACTGCTCAGTGTGCTTTGAGAGGCATCATTTAAACCACGTAGTGATAAAAACGCTTTGACGGCGTGGATGAGCGGACGTAGCGCAGGTATATCTTGTAGAAACTGCTTCACAATTGGAATTGCCCGTGGACCGCTGTCTTCATCATTCCGTATGCTTATGTCTACACTGACTTCACCAAGAGCTTCACGCGTAGTAAACGTGATAATAGGTACTTTTGCACCGTAAATCCGGTTGACCCAAGTTGTGACGCCAGACTTTCTAAGGAGATCACCCATTGCTGACAACCGTCGTTTCTTATCGGATTCATTTAATTTAGAGCGTGGGTTGAAGGCCACGACTAAGTCAACGTCACTGTAAAGTACAATATTCAATTAGTCATTATGCTGAAGATATCGTTCTGCTAGCTCACCCTCCAGTAAGTTCAAGACCCGTCGCGGAGCTTCCAAACAGAGTTACGTTGGCGTCCTGCCACCGCGTTCGTAGAAGTGCTTCGATGCGCTCGACAAGCAGGCGACGTGCATCCCGCTCCTTCTCACTAGGAGAGATATACGCCACAAACAAGGACAGCTCATGGTGAAGACTGGACACAATAACAGTCAGATTCATGGCAGAAAAATGCACGAAGGCCTTGCAGTAGGTTTGCTAGATATATACACACCGGTCTTCGCGCGACGTGGCAGCGTCGCAAACCGCGCTACCATCAAGCCAGGGAGCGAATGCATCTTGATGTTCAGCATAAGAATCCTTCTGCCGTTTTTCGTTCACAGATGCTCTTCTCTTGGTTGGCCTCATTTCTCCATCATCTGGCGCGCTCCTCTTCGCGCCGACGCGTGTTGGTTCCGAGCTATTAGATATTCCAGCACCGTTGACTCGGCTTGGAGAGATGCGAGATAGCAAGCTCAGTGAAGGGCCTCCTGCAACCGTCTCCGGTGTCAAACATGTTCTTGTCGTTGTCGCCATCGCTGGCGAGGGATGTAGACTGAATGCGTAGAACTTACCAATATAATTATAGCATGTGAAGGTCACGTGAATTGGCGCGTCTATTTTAAGCCACACGCTCCAATGTCTTACTTTTCATTTGAAACTTTGAAACTTTGAAGCCTCATAACTAACTATGATTCATAATTACAGAGAAGCTGCAGCAAATATATTAGCACACCACCCCGCGGCAGGTACATAACGTCCTCCTTCGACTTCGACTACTAACTGACTTGCTACGCATATTGTAAGCGAAGGTAGGCGGACGTCGCCTCACAGTAACATCGAAAACAAAGCAACCTCTGAGCTCGTGGGCAAGTTCCCTATTGAAGCGGTTTCTATTGATCAATCCCCTCCTTTAGCCAATATTTAACCTTCTTCAGCCAAAGTCCAGGACAAAGCGAGCTTGTGGATTATCCTCGCCCGACCAAACCTTCTGCACGCACGAAAGCAGACAACGATACTCTGCAGAAGAAGAAACTGGATTATGACGTCTGTCACATCAGGGATCAGGAGAGCCTTAAGAAGACGCGCAGTGAAATAAATGCGACTAGGAAGCTTGAGAACACGTCAAAAAGACTTCCTGAGTGTGCAAATATACATGGCACGGGCTTGAGGATCACTCAACCTGCAGCTAAACGTATTGATGTATGAAAAAAGAAGTTATGGCCAGAAGCCGTTTTACTCCTTGAATATCTCGTGTTTTCAATACTGTAATCACCTCTGAAAAATTCACACTTGCCATCAAACACATACCTTCACAGCATATATTATCATGTCGACATGGCATACTTGGAAGCGTGAGGAACATGTGCGATAGAAAAAGAAAAAGATGCATAGCAAGCAGAAAGGGGGATAAGATAAAATCACTCAGATGCAGCAAGTGCCTTCTTCCCCCGTAGCTTCCTCTCTGGTAAAGGCTTCTTTTCTTTTTGGGAAGCCTGAAGGGCACAGACACGAGCAATAGCGGCCTGACGAGAAATAATGCTAGCGTTAGCAATCCATCAAATTAAAAAGGAAGAAAAAGATTGTAAGGAAAAGTAGGACAAATAAAGGCAATAAAAAAAAACAATTAAGAAAAGAAAATATGTTATCGCCAAAGTGTCGGGCAAACGCGAGGAGCATCGAACGTTACCCGATAGCGACATGGTGAGTTCTTCGCCGGAGTTGATCGCTCCGGACAAAGTGGGTCATTATTGCAAACATGTCCACGCCCAGCCTTCATTCGTCTTACGACGGATCCAGTGGGTTCTAACGAGGATGCGTTCTGATGATACAAGCCGAACAATAGATAATGCAATATATTTTGAAGGCAGGAAGAGAAAAGCTTGAGAAAAAGAAGTAGTCAAACNAAAAAACTTACTTTGCGAAGATCAGGGCGGTAGCCTGCCCTTGCATTCTTGGCAGCAATGCCAGCAGCACGACGCGAGCCCGAGCCGCGGCGAATGGAAGTAATGTGACGAGCAGCCTTAACAGAGTGGGTAGAGGTACTAGGCTTGCGCGACACAATTTGAATGCCAGCCGGAGTCTCCTCGACGTGAATGGTCTATAAGCATACGTTCGGTTATCTACGATGATTAATCTCATATACAGAGAGGATAACGCACCTTCGCGTTTGCGATACCAGAATATTTGTAGGAGTGGAGATTTACCAAGTTCCCCTGCATAAAACGCATGTTTAGAACACTACCGTCACCAAATGTGGGATCGTTTCGAACGTACAGGCTCCTTAGAGAAGATCGGTCCTTCAGCGTGCCCCTTCACGATGAAGGAGCTGTTTTTCTATAGCCCCAATTGAACGACGGTCAGTCTACAGTAGCATGCCTCAATAAAATGTCGTCGAACGAACGCGTATGAGGAGCCAGGTGAGGTCGGCGGACATTTTGACGTTGTTTGGAAGTTCCTAAGAGGCAGTTAGGAAACAAAATTAGAGTTCGGGGGAACAGCTGTACTATACAGTACCATGCACGATACCACTTAGTCAGAATGACTAAGCTTCATCTGAGTTTGAACTTTAAGTTTAAGTTTAAGCCTCTTCGACTGGGCTTGCCACAGGTTGTTGTTAACTCCTCTAGTCTTATTCTTCAACGAATCTAGTATCTGTTAACATCTCCTTCACATATAAGACGTAAGACTTGGCGCGACCCACTGCAAGCAGCTCGATGCTTATTTTCAGGTCTCAGGATGTACGTATGCATAATATTAATGCAGGAGTATTTGATAGAGCGACTGTATACATTCGGGACGAATTGATGTTAATATTGCCAGTACTTAGGCAATGTTAAGCGACCCGTTTTCACATACCTATTTCAGAGACAGCTTAATAAATTGTAAATAGTCCTGATCAAAATTCCCGACTCAAGACAACAAGCATATTACGAGTAGCCTAAGAAATTAAAATATTTAGAAGACAAACAACAAGAAACCCCATTGGAACGAGGCTACGTTATGTCCATCGTCTCTACAAACGTCCCTAATTACAGGACTCGCGTATGTTCACGGAAGGATACAAGACACGAAGTTCTCGATAGTATGGATATTGGAATTTTAGAGAGTAATTGGTGAACATCCAATGGCAATGACAGCATCTATGAACCCTTGTAAGAGAGAGAAGAAGAAGAACGAAACACAACGTACTGAAGTCGTTGTCTTCGCAGCAGAGGGGCTGAGCGGCGCAGCTTTCTCCGAGGATCTGAAAGATTTTTAGATGAGCTTAGACCGAATGCATGATTTAAATGTCCAGAACGCACCGGAGAACATCCGAGACCGACAAGACCGGTCACATCCTCGATGGCGATGTTCAGCAGGTCGAAAAGCGGGCTAACATCGCTGCTGCTGCTGCTCGCGCTGTTAGTGCTCTGGCAGCACTGCTTGATGCCCGTGTTGCATTGAGACACAGTCTGGGGCGCTGGGGTGGCGACCGCAAGAACCGCAAGAGACGCAACAGCAGCAAATGTCTTGAAGAACATGGTTGAGAGAGCGAACGAATGTCTGGGATTAAACGAAAGGTGGGCGGCGAAGAGTAGTTTGCTACAGAAAAACAATTACTTTCCTCGAACCTTTATAAACTCTCAGTGATCATCTTGGAAAACAGTGAAGTTCCAAGTATTACAGCGCCGAGAGCGCAGCCGACGATGAGAAACTTCCATGCCTCACTCACAAACCAGATTTGTCTTGACATCTTCGCTGAGAAGTTCACGCTAAATAACTGTGTGAAGGCGATGACTTGAGAAACCGTACGATGTCCTGATTTTCGTTAGGTTGTTATTTGTGCCCCGTTTTACAACTCGAAATAATGTTTGAAAATCGCTGAAAAGGAAAGACGTGCATCTGGTGGAAGCGTTATTCTGAACATGTCAGGCGGTATCGAAGGAGTTTGAGGGGAAAATGGGAGCGCAAACACGGCGGAACACGTCGGAAACGCTCTATGACCGCGAGCGGCACAGTAGCGACATACGTACTGTCGAAGGAAGNAAAAAACTGCAACACATTTGCACAAAGAAGCACCAATAAAGATGTTAATCCACCAACTAAACTTACGAGAGTTGATCGGCAATCGATCCCAGCGTGCTGCAATACGACAAGAGCAAGAATGGTTTGTGCCACTTCCTAAAAGCCACGTACATCTTCTCGCGCCATGTCCCACATTGCATATATGCCCTGTTACATCATTTGCGGGTACCAACGCAAAATTTAACGAGCGGCGTGCTGAGCAGAAAGTATCCCATGCGTCCACGAGAATCCTGAACAGAACAATTGTTCTCTGGCTCCTAGACTCCAGGTATCGAAGGCGTATTCAAGGGCTACACAGAGCTTCAGGCATATCGGCTACCATCTGACAGGTATGAACATCGCCACAGCGAAACAAAATGCTGAACATTGGATGCGAGCTACACAGGTGGAGGCGAGTGAGGAGATATAGCGGAAGAGATGTAGTTACTTCGGAAGCAGCGGCAATATGCCAAACGATGTATATCGGCGCTGAGACAAAACGAGACGACAGTTAGAACCTATATGCAATTGAAGTCTGTGCGAAAAAGAGGTGTTAAACCTTTCGGCAGTAATACAATCGACCTTAACGAAATCCAGACTCGTCAATATGCATACCCACACGAAAATGATGACTTACAAACTTAAACAGATTGAGAAATACCCAGAACTGTACGCGATGAGTGATGAAATATTATTAAAGACAAGGAAAACAACAGCCCAAGATTGAGTACCAAGAAACTCTCATGCTAGATCCGATCATGAGCAACGAAATAATTCAAAGCATATATTTCACCCACCGACGTGCCAGTAAAAATACTCGTACGTTACCACAGTCGATTTGTTCGCCAGCCGAAAAGTCGACTTAAACGAAGAAGGACAACGTTGGCGCTCAAGCTCGAGAACTAGAAGAGTCGTCAACAATACTGTCAGATAGCGTGAGACTTCTGGCTTACTCCGTTCCCAATGAAAACCTGAGAGCGCATTGCAATGGCCATGTCCACTGCCTGTGCGACATACCTCTGCTCGGTGTTTAAAGTGAGTTCACGGCTAGATGTCACTCTATTCCAAACACCAGACCACATCAATTTCTCCTTCAACTCTGTTACCCATTCCGATGGTCCATTCGTCATGATGTAAACTCGATCTAGACCTCTGCCTTCCTCCGTCTGTCGCACTTCATCAATTTTAGCAACAATTTGCTCGATGGTTGGCCAACAATGCTTCGCGTAATGATCTTTAACAAGTTTATTTGGCTCTTCGTGATCTGCAGAATCCCTTTTATAGAAATGATCCGGAAGGATGGGACTTTGCAGCCAGCCCATAAAGCCGCTTCTCCATGATGTAAGACTCTTACAATGCTCTTCGAAATCACCTCTTCGTACATGAACGGCAAGGAGTCCAGGAATACTCGTGGAATAATCCGTAGCGTTGAAAACAGGCTGAGAACCACTCCAAGCCGAGAATACGCGTTGGAGAAATGTCGGTTTTTCGACAATAAGGTCAGCATTGTTTGCCACAGCAGAGCTGATCAAAGAAGACCAAGCAAAGTGAGTTATGACCGGGGATCTGATGAAATCATCTAAAAAAGGAATGATACGATCGCCGTTTCCGAAAAACCTAGAACGATCTGTTAGCAGCGGATATTCAATAACATGGCTTTTACTTACATGTAGTCAAATATTTGATTCGATTGCCCCACCTCAACACATCTCTCCGGCATTTTTCGTAACAAATCAGACCATGCCTTCATCATTACTTCTGCACTCGCAGAAGTTCCGAGCAAGCCATTGACGTCATCACTTTTAATTAAGGCGGGCTGCGGGCATACTCTCTGGAAGTACTCTTTGGTCACCGATCTTGGTATTATTTCATCTTCGCCGAAGGGGGCTCCGACGGTTGGCCCTACGAGCACAGTAAGCGATAGAAGCAGGATTATTATAATTGGATCTCGGGCGCACCAGCAATGAAAGCACTCAATGGAATGCGCGACGGTATGAGATTTCCGTTGTATTGGACAAAAGGTTCTTCAGTCTTATCGTCCCAGACATATGCGTCGAACACGAAACTAAATTCTCCATCGTCACTTTTTGCGGTAGATAACGGCCTGGAGTAACTACTCACGACCTATTTGATATGTATGCAAGGTGCGACAGAAACAACTGCTCTTGCAATGCGTTGTTGAAGCCGAGGCCTTTGTATGCTCTATCAATGCATGTTTACTGGACAATGGATGGACACGTACCCCACACATGATTAGAGGCATAAAAGTATCGACCATTGGCGCCTTCGGGATAAGGTAAAGAATCGTTGTGTTGAGGGAGCTTTCGTTCCAGCTCGTACCACTCCTTGTAGAGAGGCGGCAAGCCGTTATTTCTCGGGTAATCGAGGGTGTTCCGAAGAGAAGAAGTGAGGCCAGCCGACCATAGAAAGCAAAAGACAGAGAAAAGGACGAGGGCAGCGAGGCAGGACTTTGCGTGTCGCCTGGGGTGGGCCAGGACTGATCTGAGCCATGCTGTGTGTGGCTGGTCGGAGGGGTAGTATGGGAGCATTGTCAGCGTCGGGTCATGAGCCCAGCGTTTTCTAGACCATAAAATGTGGAACATCCTCTGGAGTGTGGTGTTGGAAGTGGACGAACTGACGAGGCATCGCTTGTTTTCGTTGAGTCAAAAAGAGTTGACGACTGCAGTGCAGAGTGCACCTCTCGGGGCGACCTACCGCATTTGTCAAGATTTCCTGTGACGTCAGCACACTGGATAGTATTATTCTGCCATTAATGTTAATATTATAATAATACTAGTAGTTCTATTTCGTCTCCCTCACCCGTCGCGAATAATATTAATGACATTGATTTTGTATTTTACAAATTATTTATATTTGTATTTGAATATTAATGGTCGCTTAGCCTTTATAAAGATAAAGATCAACGATCGCCCGGCAACCTTATATCTGATTCGGGTTCCCAATTGCGATCTCTCTCTCACTAGTACAGTACTCACGCCCCGCCCTTCAGGGGCCTTTCGTCGCCATTCCTGTTCTTTCTGCTGGCTGCTGGCATCACTGTAAGCATCCACACGATGGGTGAGTACCGCGCAGTCTTCACCGTCTCCGTGGCAATGCCCTTGGCTCATTGCTCGTTTCTCCGAGCAGCAGGCTCCGCGACGACTTTCTCTTTTCCCTCTACAGGCGAGCCAGGTGCACGCCATGTCATTCCAGCACCCCCATCGCCTCAGCGCCGGCAGCACTTGCTGTCTTTCAGAAGAATTTCTCTTCCTACTGCGCCTACTCTCCTCAACAGACAGTCCTCAGCTAGCTTGACGTCATTTGACTCCTTTCCCGAGGAGAACACAGGCGAAAACATTGCAGGGCCTTCACCTGCGCTCGGTCATATTGGGCGGCAGGTTTTGCGTAGACCGTTCTCCTTGGAAGTAAATAACCGGCCACGGAGGCGAAGAGATAGCACGAAGCCGTTGGACGAGAGCAAAGCGGCGCAGAGGAGAAAGATTGTTGCTGAATTTCACGACACAGAGCGCGCGTACGTCGAAGGCTTAGACTTGATTTATTCAGTGAGTAATAATTTGTACATTTCGCAAGACACTCAATCTCTGACAAGTACCATATAGCATTTCTTAACTCCCATAATTGAGTCTCTTGATACTTCTTCGCCATTACTGGGCCGAGAGGATCTCGTATCCGTATTTTCGAATTTTATTGACATCTGGAATTTGCACCGCTCTTTCTACACCTCATTGACTGATCTCCTCTCCCCTTCATTGTCACAGCCTCATGCAACTCCACCGCCACTCTCGCCTGTTCTTATCTCACACTTTCCCTATCTTTCTCTATACACTCCTTTTATCACCAGTTTCCCCGAAGTTCTTTCCAGGCTGAAGGGCCTTTCGGCGTCAAGCCCCGCCTTTGACTCTTTCTTGAAAACTCAAGAGGCAGATGAGCGATGTGGAAAACTGAAGTTGAGAGACTGGCTCTTGACAATTGTGCAACGTTGTCCGCGTTATTTGCTTCTTTTGAAGGATCTGATCAACTGTACGGATGCCGAAGACACAGAACACGCCAGCTTAGTAGCAGCACATGCCCTCCTGTCAAAAGGTATGTTAATATTTAGAATTAAATACATTAGTAGTCTTCTCAAGGTCGTCTGTTAACAGTGACAACATCGCTTGATACGTCTCTTCATACGCACGCCCAGACCCTCACATTACTCGCTTTTCAACGTGCGACGTCTAACCTGCCAATTCGGTTTGTCAGTCCTGGCCGAACGTTTCTTAAACGTGGGACACTAATGCAACTAGACAACTCCTCTGTCCTCAAGGAGCGAGAATTCTTTTTGTTTTCCGATTGCTTGGTCTGGCTCGCAAACGATAGAATGACTGAGGCTGAATGGCTGCGCCGTAATGAGGATTTTGGCATAGGCGGATTGGACTTCAGTCGTAGTGGACCAACTGCCGGAAGACCAGAGTTCACGAGGACAAGAAGTAAAAGCGAGAATGAGATGCCAAATTTGAGAAATCCAGTTCGCCGGAAAATGTCAGGGATTCCGAAGAAAGTATCAGACCAGTCGTCCAGTTTGGAGGAGAGATGGTGGTATAAGGGAAAGGCTGACCTGGTCGACGTCGATGTCGTGCTCAGCTCAGCAAGGGAGCGCGGTGATGAGCGACGTCTAGACATTCTCAGTCCAGAGATGTCGTTTGCATTGTATGCAGTCTCAGAATTAGACAGAGACGAATGGGTTTCTGCTCTCCGAGGAGCGAAAGCTTCACTGCTGGTCTCATTAAACGTGATGCATCCAAATTCAACTCTTGCTTCATCATCGGCTACAAGTCATATAAGACGCTCTTTGCAGGCATTGCCATATCTTCCCGAGGAAGACGAGGCACGGAATCTACCAAAGAGAGGAAAAGTTGATCATTTTGTTCCAGCTATCTGGGTGCCAGATGGTAGAACAGACATGTGCATGAGGTGTGGAAGGACATTTGGATGGAGGAGACGGAGGCATCACTGCAGATTGTGTGGGCGATGCGTTTGCGCTGGGTGTTCCGAGAGAGCAAGTTCGCTTCTTAACTGTTGTGGATAAAATGAAGCTGATATCTTTACTTTACTAGACCTTTTTCATTTCCAACCCGCTGACGAAGACTAACAGCAAATCGGCACGATCGTGTAATGCTTGTTACGACACTGTGTTCCCGCTCATTGAGTCCTCTAGCTCGGAAGGTACCATTACTCAGGCACAATCTGGGTCAACGCTATCTAGTTTCCCATCTTGGAAGACACAGAAGCCGATTCATAGAAATGTAATGAAACCGTCAGAGTTGATGGAACTCGACGCGCCTGAGCATGTGTCCGGTTTTCCTGGAAAGAGAGTAAACGTGATACGCAGAGCAAAGTCAAGACCTTTCAGTTATCCTATTATTCCGCAGTCATTCGGGGAGACAAGCGACAAGGGTCTGTCGACTCTGCCACAACACGATGGAAACAAGGATAGCCATAATCATGATGCACCCGAGCCCTCCCCGGGGAGTGAAGTGCAAGTGCTGGATGATATATCCTCTACGTCTTTGAACTCTCCATCCGCTCCTTCAGTATCTGTTAGTGTCCCAGCGTCTCCCTTTACAGCTGAAGCGATATCATCGAGGAGCAGGAAGCGGTTCTCGATGCCTGCTATCGCACTGCAGACGACGTCCGTTACGACGCGCCCAAAGGCTAGTGGAGAGGGCCGGTCCAAACGCTTTTCACTTGTGCTTGGAGGTAGTAAAGCCAGGACTCCTGCATCTATTCAGGCGCACGATTGTACCGAAGGAAACAGACATATGGAAGATGGGGACCTGCGACATGGCATAGCCGCTGCTAGGTTGCAAGACTTTCTGGAGAGAACAGAGTCAACGCAAATATGATATGCTGTGGTGATAATGACCTCTATGAACAGACAGTACTTATACTTTGATCATCCATCTTAAAGTTTATTATGCATTGTATTACAAAGATATTGTATTGTAATACAATTTGTATTTTCAATTCGGCACAATTCGCGGGCACGTGACTGACGCTAAACGCGTTGAACCTCTCAGTTGATCTCGCTACACACTCTTGTCATCGTTGTCACCTCCGCTCTCGACGCTTCAATTCCCGGCATCATGTCGTGGAACTTCAGAGAGCATGATCAGCGCGAAGAAATTGCGGAGTTGAAGAATCTACTATCAGTGCAAGGTTGGAAATAATGACTTGATATTACCTCCTCGTGCCAGTGGCCTTATCCATACTTGCGTTCACAGGAGTTCAGATCGGCGCACTTGAAAGCTATCTTCTCAAGAACAACGAAGAGCTAGCCTCTTCAAAACAGATCCTCGAAGAAACTACATACAAGGTGAGTTCATTGTTACATCTAGTGTGGGTATGTAGACTGATACTGTCCGTACATGCAGCTACGAAAGGAGGCAGACCGCACCGTAGAGCTCGAGGACGCTCTTAACAAACGAACTGATGACCTAAGAAATGAGAAGCTGACGCGCGAGAATGTTGAGAACGCGCTGCGGGCGGCACGCGAGGAGTTGAAGAACCAAGCCACGTCCACGAGGGATGCGGAATACCTCGTCAACCGCCTAGCGCAGGACGCGAATGGCACACTTGAACAACAAAGAAAGCTTCTTGCGGACAAATCAAAGCTTGAGTCGCAAGTTAGGGAATTACAGGGAGAGTTGCAGAGGCAGCACCTCGCTCCGCCTCCTTCAATGAAGACTCCCTCTCGTTCACGGGCGTCGTCGCTGACGAATCTCAAGGTAGCTTCACTTGAACGTGATCTAGCACAGATACATGCATCGGAATCTTCGACACGACTTAGCTTGGAGTCAACCAAGGAGAAACTCACCAAGGTGCAGAGCGATCTTATTCGTGTGGAGAACGAGAAGACAGTTTTAGAGAAGAAGGTAGCAGAAAAAGAGCGTATGCTGCAGGATGCTCTTGAAGACAAGAGCGATTTTGAAAGGGAGCTTGAATTCCTCCGGTCACAGAACGGGTCTGCTGAGCGCGAGGAGCAGCTGCTGGGCCGGCTCGAAGAGGAGGAGAGCAAAGTGGCTTTATTAGAGCAACAGCTGTCGCAGCTGTGTCAATCGAAGGACACCAAACGCTCTGCTGATAGACTCCAAAACCAGCTCAAGAACGAGATTGCAAAGCGTGAGGCTGTCGAAGCCCGCGAGGTCGAGCTCGTACAGGAGAAAGAGGAAGCCCTTAACGAACTTGAGAACACGAAAGTGTTAATACAAGAACTCAACGAAGAGATTCGCGAGAAGAACTCATGCATAAACGGGCTCCAGCAGGAAGAGCGGTATGTATACCCATTTAATTAGTTTTTCTACTTATATTTACGCGCCAATATCGAAGGACATTGCGAGAAAAGCTCGACAATGCTAGTAATCCAACTACAGGCTCTGTTGAAATCGATGAGGACCAGGTTAAGAATATGCTCGATGCTATTGCTCGACTTCGCTCAGAACGTGATCAGCTTCGTTCGGATCTCGAATTCCTACAGCTAGAAATGCACTTTAAAGTGCAGGCCCTTGAGGCAAAGCGTCCTCAGGAGAATTGTAACCGGCAGAGCAGTGCTGAACTCTGTGTGTCCCAGGAACTCGTAACAATGCTCTCTGGCAAATTGGATGCAGGGGGGCATGTGGCCCGGAAAATGGAAGTCGCAATGTCGGCATTGCTTATCACTGTACAGCATCTTCATGGACAGAATGACGCATTACGAGAAAAGTTCTCAGTGATTGTGACATCGCAGGATGTGACTATGTCAAAGAGTTGTGAAGAAATCTTCGCTCTTAACTCTCAACTAGATGAACAAAAGGTTGAGCATTCAGCCCTCAACGATACCTTGGCAAATGTTCAGAATGTTTTACAAGTGAAATCACAGGAAGTCGAGCAAGCCTCTGCAGCTATCGCAGCTAAAGACGAGGAGATTGCTGAAGTAAAGTTGCGCCTGTCCGATGCCAGCAACGCCCTCGAGGACGAAATAGACAGACGCATCGCACTCGAACAAGAAGTGGAGCAACTCGAATCGAGCTCCAAGACCGCTCAACAGGAACTTGCAACCGCATTGGAGCGTTGTGAGCGGCTTCAGGCTACACAAATGGCCTCTCTTTCTTCCGATGGCGCCGCACGAGCTCTCGCAGAAGAGATTAAATTGCTAGAGGGAAGAGTCATGCGCCGAACTGAACAAATTGGTATCCATCAGCACGATATTAAACGCCTCGAAACCAACATGCGTTTGCTTGAAGACCGCCTTGAGGAGGTGACAGGCGAGCTAGATATGGCTGAAACTGAAAAGGCAGCTATGCTCGAGGATTGCACGACTGCACGAGAGGAGAGGGATGGGGCGAAAAGAGCCCTCGAAGAAGTGGAGATAGAGGTCGAACGGCTGACAGCACTTGTAAAGCAGTCGGACGACGAGGCAAGCGAGTTGCGAGTTCGCCTAACGACAATGGAAGGGGCGGCAAACGAGTCGGTCACTGCGAAGAATGAGGAGCTGGTGGCTATGACAAATGATATCGCAGAGCGCACTAGTCAGATCAACTTGCTTGTTGATAACCTCAGATCTGCAGAAACAGCACTATCTTATGCACGCACTCAGGCTGCTGACCTAAAAAGGGAACTCGAGGCAGTCCGCGATTCGACTGCTCGCGAGGTGGAGGAATTGCAAAGCCAAATGCAAGATGAAAACGCGATTTTGTCTGAAAAGCTCGCGAAGCATAACGACGAAATTCAATGCCTTATTAAAGAGCTTGAGGTGTCAAAGAGTAGCCACCAAGACACCATCGCTGTTTTACAGTCGAAAGACGAGGAACTTATATGCAGTGCTTCCGAAGTACAACGTCTTATCTCGGAGCTTGAGCTCGCAGTAGCTAGTCAGAAAGAGAGCTTCGCCGTTTTACAATCGAAGGAGGGACAGATGGAGCAACACGCTGATGAAAAGCAGCATCTTAGCTCCGAATTGGAGGCAGCGAAAGCGAACTATCAAGAATTGGTGAATGATCTTTTTGCGAAGGAGAGGCTGATGGAAGAGAAGACTAGTGAGCTTCGACACCTCACAGACGATCTTGAAGCTACGAAAGCTGGCCATCACGAGGTCGCGCAAAGTTTACAGTTGAAGGACGAGGAGCTTACTCGGAAAGCCAACGAGCTGAAACGCCTTGCATCCGAACTCGAGGCGGCGGATGAAAAGCAGAAGGAGGCTGCAGACTGCTTGCAATTGAAGGCCGGCGAAGTTGATCAAATGACCGAGCGTGTTTCTGCATTGGAAGCAGAAAGGATGGAACTAGTCGCAAGGCTTGCGGCTTTTGAATCACATGCAGATGGAGAACTCGACGAATCTACGTCCCTTCGCTCAGCCCTCGAAGAAGAGCGCCATCGTCACGAAAAAGAGGTGAAGAGACTCGAGGATGATATTGCGTCGCTCAACACTGAGATGGAGAAGCAATCAAAGTCCAACGACGACCTCAAGGTTCGTCAGCAGGAGGCCACAACAAGTCTTGAATCGACTAAGGCAGAACTCGAGGAGCTACGAGCAGTCTATGATGCTTTATTGCTCAATCATAAAGATGCATCAACCTCTCGAGAGAAGGAGGCTAATGATCTGAAGCAGCAGATTGCTAAGCTTACTGGTGAGGCAGAACTACTTCAGCAATCGCTGCAGGAAGAGATCGACGGCCGAAAGCAAGATCTTTCTGTCCATGAGGAAGACCTTAAAGCGGCTATTGATAAACAAGAATCTTCGTCAGACATTGAATCCGAACTTCGGCGGGACGTCCAGCACTATCAAGAAGAGCTTACGAAGGTACGCGAGAGTATAATGTCGCTCGAGGATGAGAACACCAACTTGCAGTCGGAAATGGATAATCTCTCTGCGGAATGCCATCGAGCGAATTTGAAGAGTCAGTCTCTGGAGAAACAGCTCACCTCTAACGAGAAAGAGATCTTGGCTCTACGAGACGAACTGGCGCGCGTTCGCGATACCCTCTCGCAATCGCAAAAATCTGGTAATACTGCAGAGATGAATCTTCTTCTCATAGGGCAGCAGCATGAGCGCACAATCTCTACTCTTCGAGCACAATTAAAGGAACACGAAAAGGATGGAGAGCGGATCCAAAAGCTACAACTAATCGTTGGTGAAATGAAAGAACAGATCAGTGAGATGGAATGTCTATTAAGGGCGAAGTGTGCGGAGATTGAGGACAACGATGACAAGTTCATCCAGTAAGTGTCTGCTTTATGAAATCTGCTCCTGCTCCAATCTGACTCCTAATCAATTTAGACTTCTCAAAGAAAAGAAGAAATTGACAAGTAAAGTTGAGTCGTTGGCAAAGAAAAACAACAGCCTACAGAATAAGCTAGCAGCGGCTTCCGCAGGCCCATCCACTTCTGCAGGTGCATCGAAGACGCAATCTCCTGTTTCACAGGGACAACTTCATCAAACCCCTCCTACGGACCGCGCGCCACCTAATTCCATTAGTCCCATTGTGTCAGCCCCGACCGCAATACCTGTGACAGCAGCTTCGACGTCTGCTACTGCCAAAACTACCTTCTCATCTCGTGCCACTCCATCCCGTACAGAGACACCTGAACCTGCTCGGCGTGTGTCGATGACAAAGAGGCCCCGGAATATCACACCGCCGATGGACCAGACACCCTCGACGTCATGTATAGGGAAAAAGCGACCTCTGCCCGATGATGCCGACTCAGTGCGAGCGCCAGTGGAAGCTCGTTTTGCAGAAGCTAACCAGCAGGTCGCCGAGTCGTCGACACTGCCCACATCGACATTTTCATCTATCCCTAGTATACCTTCTATGCCATTTATGCCGTCTATGTCAGAAGCAATGTCGACACCTCGTCATCGGCGACCTGCCCAGGCACTTCGCACTGGGTTTACTCCCGTGCGTGGTCAAGAAACACTTCGCCCAACTCTCAGTCAACCATCCCCCATTCGCAAGTCCGCAACAAATGCCTCAGTAGCAATTGCCGACGTTACAAACAGTCCCCCTAAGGCGAAGCGTCATTTCACTGCAGAACCCGGATCGACTGCACCTCGCGTGCAGAAACCGGCAGGGAAAGGTTGGCTTGGGAAAATTCGCGGCGGGGTAGCGACGAGGGCTCGCCAGCATCCGAGCACAGAAGGATCTTCTTGATGGTTTGAAATTTCTCGAGACCTTGAACTTTCATTGCATTTTGTACACTTAGCCACGACTGTGCTTTGTATCTTTAGTTGCATCTAATTTATAATTGATGGTTCGCCCAGTGCATAATAGTCATATGAGGCCGAGGCTGTGTAGCATAGCTACACTATTGATTATAGAAACTCGTGATCTGCAACTATTAGTTGAACAGCACTTAACGGCTTGGGCCTTTAGTTCTGTTGATCTCAAAAACTGTTAATGGCTGCACTGTTTGGTGGCATCAAAGATGTCGACTTCGACTTTTCTTATGACCTGCGCGACAGGAGGGACTGGAAGATCGCGACGATCAGGGAGGCGGAATACCTCTCCGACATCAGTGCGCTCGCTGTAGAGCCTACGAATGGCCTCGTAGCAGTCGGTGAGAAAAATGATGAAGTATCTATGCAGATCCACTTCCAAACAATTAATTATCCATCATGTAGGCACAAAGAGAGGGAAAATCGTTGTCTTTGGTGCCCCTCCAACTGCAATCGTTTTGAGAGTTCCGCGGGCCGCGCAAGTCCGATTCCTACGATTTTCTTCACTTGTTTACAGACTACTCTGCGTGGGTATGTACTCAAAGTAAAATTTAGTGCTGCCTTTCATGCACACTGCCTTGTTAGATGATAAAAGAACGCTCCACGTCTGGGATTTGAGCCAGCTTGGTCGCCCGAAGATCGTTGCATCGGAAACACTCAAAGAGCCTATCTGGTAAGTCTATACTGTATCAGCGTGTACGTATGTTATCATCATATTGAGGACTTTTTGGAGTTCTATTACAGTTTCGCATTCTCATAGCCATGTTCGTTCTAACTAAGTACACTGGTGACCCCCTCTTAGACTGACTTTTTCTGGAGGCATTTATCGGTCTAGAACGAGGCGCTATCCTTGCATATGATATCCTCTGTCTTCATCGCTCGCCATACATTATCCCTGATCTGTGGAAATCTCATGAAAGAGACATGCTTCACAGCGGATTGTCAATGTCCCCTACCCCGAACTCGTAGGCATAGTACAGCGCGTTGCTGTTATTGAGTACTTACGATGGCCATTTGGAAGCTCGGACCTGATGGACATTGTCATCCAC
This sequence comes from Phellinidium pouzarii, assembly GCA_004802695.1. Taxonomy (NCBI): domain Eukaryota; kingdom Fungi; phylum Basidiomycota; class Agaricomycetes; order Hymenochaetales; family Hymenochaetaceae; genus Phellinidium; species Phellinidium pouzarii. The sequence goes on from SGPK01000011.1 coordinate 124,767, forward strand.
CCGAGAGACCTGAACCTCCTTTTCATAGCTTACACAGGTAATGTCTACGTCCGTCAAGATTCACACGGACCTTAACCTCATATCGTCAGGTGGTGTTGTCCTTTTCAATTTGGTAAGAATTATTTGCAAGAGGCTCAACAAGAGTAGGGTCGATAATTCATAATAGACTGACCGGCAAGCCCTCCATCATTACAAACTCATCATACCACCTGGCGCTCCTGGAGCACTTGGTTACTATGATCCGGTAAATATTTTAAATACTTCCCATGAGGTGGATTATTAAATCATACTATGTCTAGGAAGTAATGCAAACGCGTCAACCGGCATTGACGTCAATTGCTATTCACGCTTCTGGCCAACTTTTTGCGACAGGCCACCTAGACGGCTCCATCGCCTTATGGGCCGTCGATGATGAAGATCATCCGCTCATGGTACGCACAATCGACAAACTCGACATCAATTATCCGGACGGCGAAGAGCTTGATACAGCGCTCTCCGACGTACAGCATTCTTCTCCAGAGGTTATAGATAGCATGCGGCTAGAACCAATTTTCAAGTTAAGCTGGTGCTCGTTTGGGTCTCAGGCTCTCAGTGATCCATACAGCAGCGATACTGTCTTGATAATCCTTGGCGGTTACAGTGCTGCGCATGTACCTGGCTTGACGGCTCTTCGCTTTCCTGCTTTCGCTCTTATATCTCCCTCGACTGCCGCTGTTCAGGAAGGAGTCCGTCCGGAAGTACGGAAGCCATTAGCGAAATCTTTTTCTTCTGGAGACTCGTATCTCTATTCCACTGTCGGTGTTGTGACAGATTATCTTTCCATTCCGAAAGGAAGTCCTCTTTTCGGAGGCGATTTTGACCCGGTGGCGATCTTAATTGTTTCTGAATGGCCTGCAGGACAACGTAGCATTGAATCGAAAGAATTCCCTCCACCCAGTTTCGGTATTTCTCAGGCCACAGTGACTCCTGTTCCGGAAGCGTCGACAGGCAAAGAAACAGATGATCTATTGAATGCAGAACTTTCTTCCACACTAAAGTCCCTCAAACTCAACGGCGATCCGAAAGATTACACGCAATCGTTGCCAGCGGCATTATGGACAGGGTTAAATGCGGTCTGCGATGGCGATATTGTCCGTCTAGAGAATGAAGAATACGAACGCTTGCAGTTGGGGTTGCAGACATCATCGTCAAGAGAATATGTCAATATAGGCAGAGCTGGGATAGCTTGGGTTGATTACGGTGACCACGACCAAGCTCAGGATTTGTTATTCACAAAACGCCAGCCGCATCGACTGTTGGTGACCCATCATCGTAATCTGACTGTCTGCTTTCAGGACATTACTGCTCAACTCCTCCTTGGATCTGCGTCTTCACCTCTTTCTACTCCTTTCCCTGCCCCTTTGCCGCATTTGACGATTGAGCTCTCTCTACTTTGCTCTGAGCCTTGCGTTTCTAGTGCTCGTCACCCACTCATCCTTTCTCAAGCTGAAATACAGTCCGCACAACTTACCTCTGAGTCTTGCGAGTGTGTCGTAGTGATGAACAGTGGCCATGTTATCGTGTATAGCTTCGATGAGCGTCAAAGGAACATTTCAGACTTCGTAAGTAAAGAAGACGATATCGTTCGGCTGTCGCATATCTTTGCGGATGCTTGCACGTTTCAGCCTATGTTCATGACTGAGTGTACATGGGGCAGAGTAACGGCTTGTGAATTGTCGAATATAGGTGTGTACTAAAATTATATATTGCACCAAGCCCTAATGTCTAGCGATGTCTAAGGTTTTCTCGCCATTGCGTATAGCACGGGGACGCTCATAATCGTGGACATGCGACATCCGAAAATCATACTTCGAGACCAAGGAGATGTGAAGGTCCAGAAGCGCATCTCAGTTGCTCTCCACCTTCACAACTCCGAAGACGCAAGAAGGATTGTATCTTTGAAGTGGTTCGTTTGCGGATTTGACGAAGGCATGCGATTCCAAATCTCTTGTTTATCAGTTAACTCATATTATGCCATATTCAAGATGCAACCCCGAGAGTCCGCCTGTTAGTATGTCATCGTTCTGGCACTGCTCGTCTCTTTACCCTTTCACAAATTTCGTCGCAATCATGGGTCGTCGAAGAGGACATCAAGAAACTTGACGGCGCTGAACATCCGCTTCCTCGAGGTACATTTGTACTAAAAGCTAAGAATGGGACGAGCCGAGCAGCGTCTCGCGACACATTTAAGGAGGCATTGCAGGGCAATGAAATTAGTACCTACATCAGGGATAGGAAGGAGAAGGACGAATACGTGCACTGTTTTTGGGTATCTGCAGGTGAAAAAGGTGTTAAATGCCATACAAACTTCGTGGGTAGTAAGGTGGGAAAGACGGAGTGGAGGAAAGATAGGAAAATCGAGTCTGTGGAAGTGGTCACTCGGAACGGTAAGTAGCTCGTTATCTGGTTGAGATTAGCGTTTCTAATTAATTCATTAGGAGCACAAGGTCTTGTGGCTATAATGGACACCAGAGAAGTTGTCGTATATTCGTTACCAGCTCTGGAAGAACTACATGTCTTTCAACTGAACAAACAACCCAACTCGTACGATTACCCTTTGTTTTACACTTATACTTATTCCCACATAAAACCTTGTTTAATAGAGCGATATGTCTCGACGACACGGGTGACTTCGTTGACTGGACGTTTGACCTACAGACTGAGACAGTATGCGGCGCGACTCTCGGCACGCTCTTTGCCATCCGGCGAGTGTATGACGAGCCTGTAATTGACTATACCGCAGGGCGGCGCGGTGTTCCGAGCTTGCCACCACGTGTTCCGCTTGCGCCCGTCAGTTATATTGGGTCGTGGTTTAATTTCAAGAAGAGTCTAAGCGGAGACGCAGTCGACACGTTGCGTAAGTACCCTATTCCTTATTTATATTTCTGCATTACTGACGAATACCGTGAAGTTGCTGGACCGAACCGTCCTATCCCGGAAGATGCATCGACATCAAGTGTTGTTAACAGCCAGTGGCAGAGCCAGATGCAGAGTCGTGCACAGGCACTTGCAAATCAGGCATCCCGTACGGGATTAGATCTTTATGCCAGCCTTTCGACAGCTGTATCCGAGAGAGGGTAAATATGCGATACCTGTTTTCCCTTGAAAGCAATAATATACTGATGCCAAAATGCAGAGACGTGCTCGCTGGACTTGATGAACACGTTCGATATCTGGGAGATGGCGGGAATAAAATGGTGTCAGAGGTAAGCCATATAATTTGTAATTTATTCAGGTCTCATGTCAATAATATTCGATAGGCCAAGAAGCTTGCCGCCGAACAAACAGGCAAGAGATGGTTCAGGTTTTGATCTGTAGATCCTCCAGAGTGTGTAAATCATCTGTTTTATTTTTGCATTAGTACAGTAGTCATCATCTGATCTCAACAAATTCATAACTGTCTACTTTAAGTCGACGAAGTAGAAGCAGAGCTCCCCAATCCCATTTCCGTCACGAATTGCTCACGCCCGAGGCGGCGCATGTACTCCACTACCTCGCCAATCCTCTCCAGCTCAACCCAGGAATGTCCATCTTCCCGCTTCTCTGCGAACTGGCCAGAATGTTCCCCACTCAGCGGCTCAACAAATCGTACGTGCAGCGCGAGCCACTGAAACCCCTTGACGGACGTAATAAAATCTAGGAGGTCTGCCCGCGCGCCTTCGGCGTATATGCACCCGGGGTAGCCGATCTTTGCAAAACCGCGCAAAGAAAACAATGGAGCCCACTTCTGAAGGATGCGTCGTTTCTTGGAGGAGATGAGATGATGAGAAGTAAGAAGGGCGTGGTACACGGGTTCTGAGTGAGACTCGGTGGCTCCGGACGCGGATGGCATACATGTAACTGACGAAGTGTCAGCGTGTCCTAAGGTCCGTACTGAGACAAGTTGGTGGAGCAAAGGAAGGGTGGTCATGCATAACAGGGTTTGAACCAAGAATCTAGGATGTAGCAATTAGTACGTAGAACCAGTAGGTTGCGCGCGCGTACTAACTCTGTCTTTTCTTGTTGCAGTTCGTTCATTTCATTTCTAACAATTTTTTGCCATCTTTCTTGCTGAGTCCTGTCTATTTCTTCTCCTCTGATATATACCAGAGGAGCATCGATCATCGGGTAACCACGCGGTAGCTCTACCTCTAACCAGATAGGTGCATCCTTCACTCTAACCTCGAACCGGCATGTCGATGCGGGCAACGAAGACTGAAAGTCACTGTCCTCGAGCTCGATGTGGTTGCGCAGGAGCTCGGACCACTCCTTCAGATCGTCTGTGGGGAGTATGAAAGAGAAGGATTCTCCAGGGAGGAGAGAGCACTGCAGCAGATGTAGTTCGGCAAGCTGGCTGGTGAGTGCAAGAGACATGTGGGTGTGACGTGTGACCATTGGCGATCGCGACGATCATGAATTGCTTATTATGGAAAGAGTGACGTATGATGTTTAAGTTTAGGCTCCGCCGCCGCACGTCGATCGCACGACGCACGTACGTTCAAGTTGGTCACTGCTGAGGTCATTTGTTCACCGGGGTGCCACAACGTTTTGCCAATAAAATAAACGCCAGGGTATATAAACCTGCTCTTCTCCCAAAAGATGATCCCCCCCATCTTCTTTTTCTCCCTTTCATGCGTGCTGCAGCGTCTCCGCCTCGAGCTGTTGCAACTCGTATACTCGTACCCGCCTCGCCAGGCATTCGCCTCTCCATGTTCTCTTCAGAGGTCCCCAATGCTGCAGGTCTGAGCTCCCAGGAGTCAAAAGCCCTCCCGGAGAGGCAGCCTAGTCAAGCTGAGCTGAAAATCATAGCTGCCCTCAAAGAAGTGAGACCCAGTAATTTCAAACATCTTCAAGACTAGGGTCAAAGTTGAACTCATTGGATTTTTTTCTAAATAGCTGTATTCCTGCAATCCACGAGAGGTTTGCATAGCTCCTAGCTAGCCGTGCCTCTTGTCGTTAACGTTTTGCTGCAGTCAACATATGACGTTTACACTAAGAGCGCAATCTTCCAGGACCCTATCAGTATCGCTGAGGGCGTCGGGTCCATTAAATCTCAATTCAATGGTCTCGCAAAGGTAATACATTCACGACACTCACATTCTCTTGCCATTGATCCCTTACACGCAACTAAAGCTATTCCCTCGTGCCGATATTATTAAATTCCACATCCTTAAAAATCCGGAAAATGCACTGCCTGGTATAATTCTTGTCGATCAGGATGTTGCGTATTATCGCGACCCATCGACATCGTCCCCGACGAAGGTAGGTAACTAATGTTACACAGAGGTTACTTGAATTATTCATTACCGACATAACAGACTCTTAACTCTCTGCTGACCCTTCACACCGACGCAGAACAGCGGATTACACGTCATACTGAAGAATGGAACCACAAGCACGATACTCTGAATGACGGGTTTTTCGGAATGTTGAACGAATATCGCAAGAAAATGACGGCTTCCCTAACTGACAACATCGTCAGCAAGGACCCTCCGAAAAAGGATTAGTAATTAATACAATCAAATTGTAAGATCAAACAGTCATATGTAGCATAGTCAAATGAAAATTAACAGCACGCCAATCGTATTTCTTTGAGCAACCACAACTGTATTTCATTTGGTTGATGACAGTAGGCATAACAAGAGAATAAAAAATGTTCAAGAAACTCGGAGACGACGCCGCAAGACTATCAAGACAAATAAGGGAACAATTTAGGACGACATCCCGATTTTACAGTTTTCCAAAAGGGAGAGGCCTACCGCAGACTTGAATTTCTTCTGTATTCAGTAACGTCTGTCATCGTATCTGCGGTCATAGCCTCTGTTGTAGTCTCTGTACCGGTCTCGATCATAGTCCCTGTTACCCCCAAATTTACGCTTCAGTCATCCACGGTACTTGAAAGTAAAAGGTCAACTCGTCAATACCTCCTGTCATCGTAGCGCCTAGATTCGTGACGCCTATCGTAGTCGCGGTCACCACGGTCGTCGAAACGTCCGCTATCATAGCGACCACGGCGGTCACGATCGTCACGGTGATCGCGCGCATAACGGCTATCGAATGGGCGCGGGTCGTAAGGACGCTCACCTACAGCAGAAAAGGTAGTTTGGTTAAAGATATGATAACATGCAGTAGAGATAAGGAAAACGCACTATCGCCTCGTTTAGGAGGGCCGTAGTACCTTCCTGGAGTCGGCGTCCTAGCACGAGCACGCCTCGCCTGTAGTAGGCGTTGATTATTATCAAAGGAATACTACTGTGATGACTGGGAATAGACCTTTTCAACGTTGATGATCTTCCCGAACAACTCGGTAGCATTTAGGGCTGTGACAGCAGCATCCGCCTCTTCACCTGTCTCCATCGTTACAAAGCCAAAGCCACGAGACTCTCTGCTGTGCGGGTCGTACATGACAGACGCCTTCTGTACCTGAAATAAATATTGTCAATCTCTAAATCTATTGAAATTGAGACTGCACTTACACGACCAACTTTAGCAAAAGCTGCCTCAAGGTCACGACTTTCGACTTTGCTCGTGAGCCCAGACACGTGCAGATTATTGCCTGGATTGGTCGCGCCAGATTCTCCTCGTCTAAAAAGGTCGAGGTCAACACAATTACATAACATTTTGAAAAGTTATAGCGTACCCTCTGTCGCCTCTCTCTCCACCCTCCCTAGGCGGAAGCGGGCTTCTACTCCTGCTGCGTCGCGATAGATCATCACGAGCAGGCCTAGGTGAATGCACGCCACCCGCTGACCAGCTTGGGTCATCGCCCGCAGCAGAATGCCCATTGGTACCGGGCATACTCACGTCCGCGGTGGGGATACTAATAGGTACCCCTGCATTTGAGGGTGCCATGTCTTGCGATTGCCAGGCTGAGTGAAGGACGGGTAGACGGTCAGAATATGTGAAGTAATGATGGGCGATAGCAGCGAGCGTAAATGTCGAGCCACAGAATTGAAAAACACGTGCATGCAACGTCGGCGTCGACCATATACGAGGAGAAATATATGCTGAGAAAAAGAGGGGCGGAAAAATTCACTGGAGGAGGGAAGGTGGTGCAACAATAACGGACGCCCGGGGTTGGAGAGCGCTGAACTTCGTACATCTGCCTCCACAAGCAACTAACCGCGTTCACTTTCGTCGGCGTACTCATTCTCATCGTTGTTGGCCGTCAGCCAACCTACGCGAAACAAGTGATCAAGAGAAGCCAAAACTGAGACCGTGCGACGTGGTTGTCTTTATGCATGCTTTTTCTCAGGTTGTCAAACGATGGCGAAGAAAGAAAAAATGGGAGAGCTGCTCGTCGAGGGATATGTCGGCGGCGGACGCTTGGTGCTGGAGAGACGTACCGTCATCCATGTCGAATGTTGAAGTCGCAGTCGCACGCGAGAAGTTGCAGTTTGAGACTGAATCGTGGAGGAAGATGTGACATTCGGGTTGGATTGGAGCTCCGCTTGATTTACGGTTTATGTCATATTTTATGTAAGCTCGAACTGTCACCCCCATACCTTTTTCATTATGATATAATTCAAACCTATTATCCTCCGAGTGTTTTCTATCTGGTTCATAACTACCTTCACTTAGCCAGAAACATAACTTAGACTTCTGCTTGACTAAACATAGATGCCTTCATAACTGCAAATGCGAAGCCTGCGCATTCGAGGCCCGGTATATGGTCGAGACATTTCGCCTAGAAAGGGAATTTCTTGACACATATCCTGTATCCAATATCCATGCGGTTCCCGTTCAGACTCACGACGTGGAATAAAATAACAGACACAGCTGTGATACGAATATTTCATGCCCACGATAAAGGTGAAGAAAATGGCATTATATTTGGTTAGTCCATGATTTAGCTGAAGGCCTATTGCGAAGTGAGTTAAATGGTCCATACGAGTATAAGACGAGACGCACCTAAGCAAAACTAGTATTTGTTATTTTATACTGGCGGATAAAGCTCCTCCTTCGTGCTAATACCTAGTGTGGAATGCATGAACTGAGAAAGAAAGGAATAAGGGCTAATCAACAGAAATCAACTAACCGAGCTCTTCTCGTACAGCCTTGAGCTCGTCTAAGTAGGACTCGTACTGCTTCTTGTTCTCAACCTTTTCCTTGATGCCCTCGAAGATGCGTACTGCAGTCGAATAGTCGTCGACGCGACGTGATGCACGGAGAGCGGCCTCGATCACGGAAGGCGCGGGTACGAGGTCGTGAGCGAAACAGTTGTTGAGACCGCGCTGGAGTTCAAAGAGGTCCTCAACGGACTGGAAGAAAGAGACATAGCGCGCGGTGAAGGACTCGAACGTCTCTTGGTGGTGCGCG
>SGPK01000110.1:0-58849 GCA_004802695.1 Phellinidium pouzarii
ATGAAGTGACAGGATCATATAAATCCAATACAACTCCCACCTGTTCTATTGGATCTGATGTCTCAGGAGGAGATGGCACCTGCAAATCAACAGGAGTCCTGGAATTCCCAGGGAACACACGCTCATCAAATTGAGCAGAGTCACTAATCACTTCTTTGCATGTGATGGGATTCCAGAATGTCCATCCTTTGAAATGAGCAGGGTAGCCAAGGAAGACACATTTTTGTGTGTGGGATTCAAGCTGTCTGCGCAGATCTTTCTTGACATGCACATAAGAGGTGCAGCCAAATACCCTAAAGTGTGAGACATCTGGCTTGGACTTGTGCCAGAGTTCAAAGGGTGTCTTGCCTTGAACAGCTGAAGTAGGAGACCGGTTGTGAACATGAACAAAAGCAGCAACAGCATCCCACCAGAATGTGGCAGGGAGATGTGCTTCATTCAGCATGGTAGTGATGCCCTCAACTAATGTCCGGTTTGCTCGCTCAGCAACTCCATTCTGATGAGGTTCAGCTCTAATAGTGTGCTGGCGGTGTATTCCTTCACTGTTGCAAAACTGATCCCATTCCCTTGGCATATATTCTCCACCCTTGTCATCACGAGTAGCTTTAATCTTCAGGTTGAGTTGGTTCTCAGCATATGCTTTGAAATGCTTGAAAGCAGCAAAGGCATCGCTTTTCTTCTTTAAAGGCATGACTGCCCAGTGACGACTATGATCATCAATGAAGGTGATCCAGTAATGATAGCCATGCCGAGTTTGAACTGGCAGAGGACCATGTACATCAGAGTGAACCAACTCAAGAAGACCAGAAGCATGATGAGATGCAAGTTTTGAGACATTTGACCTATGCTGTTTGCCTGCAATGCATGGCTCACAAATTGGATCTGGCAAGTCCATAGATTTCACCACAATTCCCTTAACCAAGTCCTCCTGTATTAGTTTCTTAACATCCCCATGATTGAGATGTGCAAAGCGCCGGTGCCATAATGTAAGATCAAGAGGACATGTGCTGACCATGCCAGAGAACTGAGTCATGGGAACCACTTGACCATTGATAGATGCAGCATTGTTGGAATTGATTGCTGCAGTGAAGAGGAGGGCACCATTGCGCTTAAAGAAGATCTGATCATGTTGGATGGTGACAATATATGATTTAGCACGAGTCAGATACAGGACTGAGAGGAGGTTGTTTCTAAGATCAGGTACATGAAGGACACGTTCAAATTCTAACAAGCGTCCAGGTTTGCCATTGATCACCGGCTGAAAGCGCACAGAACCCAATCCAACTGAATAAATAATTTGATTGTTGGCAAGTTGAATAGGAGTGTGGTTTGGTGTGTAGGTGTTGAACCAGTGACGGTGAGGAGTCATGTGGCAAGTGGCGCCTGTATCAACAATCCAGTCAGATCCTGCATCAGAGAGGAGGGGTGAATGGGGATTGGTGTAGTCATGGGTACTTGCATTTCCAGCAAATTCAGCAGATTGGACAGAGGTAGGGGCAGAGGCAGAGGTCTCCTGCTGCGCTGCATTGGCCCTTTCCTTCCCTTTCTCTCTCTTCTCCTTCCGCTGCTTCAGAATGGACTCCCTAGCATCACGCCGCTTAAAGCACTGAGCCTCTGTATGTCCCTTTATGTCACAAAACTCGCAGACAATAGACTGGGAAGAGGGCTTAGCAGGGGTGGACACTTTATGAGCAGAGCTGAGAGCAAGAGCTGAGTCTGCTGCACACGGCTGACGGTTCTTCTGCTCCTGGAGGAATGCATCCTTGACCGTCTTGAAATCAAAGTTGGTCAGAAGGAGCAGAGCAGAGCGGAAGGAGGAGTACTCCATAGGAAGAGCTCGAACAAGGGCAACAGCCGCTAGTTCATCCTCAAAATCTTTCAGGGTGAGTGCACTATTGCGCGAGTTGCGCATTTTGTGCAATGCATCCTCAACCCTTGCAGTAAGCGCAGTGAGGGACTCATCCTCCTTCTTGGTGATGCTGAAGAACTGATCATATGCAATGAAGCGTGAGGCTGGATTATCCTGATGCTGCATCTTCTCCAATTCTCCCCACATCTTAATAGGATCATCCATGTATTTCTGGACAAGGATCTGCATGCCATGTTCGAGTTTCTGGTAGATTAGGCCAGCAGCTTGCTCAGCCTTCTCTTCCCATAGCTCAACCTTCTCAGGGGGTGATGAAGGCTTGGACTCATTGCCAGAGGTGAGACGCCACAGCTTCTTGACTTGAAGTGCAGCACGCATGTCATACTCCCAAGTGGGGTAATTGGACTCTCCCAGCTTGGTGAAGGACAGCAAGTCGGCAGATGAAGATTCAGACATGGCAATGAAGGGGTATGTAGATGACGATGAGGAGAATAAGTGTGTGAAGTTAGGAAGCGATTGGATAAGCAGTTGGAGTGCAGGAAGGGAGAATGTGTACAGACCAAATGCGCACAGTTGCAGATATCAGGTCAATACAAGTCAAACAGATTACCAAACACCCAAAATGTCGGAGTATACACAGAGATCACCGCAAGACAGTGCTGGTCTGACTGTCTGTTAAGACACCGCAGGCACCGCTGATTGAGAGAGGCTCTAGGCTAAAGTATAACACTCAGAATGAGTGAATACAAACAGCAAACTAAGGCCGTGCAGGCGAGCTTCACAACCAATAGGCTATCTGATCCAACAACAACAGTGATGAATGAAATGGGACTGAACTGACAAGTACCAGAGCTGGCAAGGTGCGCAAAATGGGACACAGAGCGGGAACGCGTGGACGGAATGCGACACGAATGGACACGGACCGAGTCGACGTGTGCGCGGACGAGTGTACAAAGTTTCAGCCGAAACGGATGAGAACTGAAGGAGCAATGGGCAAGAAATGCACGCAAAGCAGAATGCAAGGATTGTGCACAAAAGCGAAAAGTTGCTGTAGCACGGGCAGATGGCAAGGGAATCGGATGAAAGTCGACACAGAGAGTGGGGACAGTGTACCGAGTATATGCACCAAGTTATAGAGCGATCGGATGGGCCGATGTTGAGGGATGATGAGGTGAAGATTTGGACTGATAAGAGATGGATGTATGCAGGTGTGGATGTCGAGTGATGTAGACGGATGGGAAGTGCAAATGGCGAGTCGAAAATCGACACAGAGGTGACAGACACACCAGAGAACCAATCCCTTGAATTACAGCCAAATCCAACCACCAGGAACCTTGCTGTCGACAAAAATGCGTGTAGAGGACGCAGATCGACTCCGATTGGACTGCAAATGAAGGAGTAGATGCTCCTCGGTCTATTGAACAAGATTGTGAAGTTATAGCGCGGGGCTCATAACCTGTGAGGTTTGGCAGCCTCACAACTTGCAGCAGACAAAGACCTGAGTCCAATGGATGAGTGCAAAAGATTTTTATTAACAAAACAATACATGCCTGAGTCCAATGGATGAGTGCAAAAGATAAGGAGCACTCAGCCATGGACTCTGCCGCTTCAACACCAACATTATATAATCAAGGTTGAGTGTTCAACTCCCAGTCAGGGAAAAATAAATAAAGGTCAAAATGATAAAAGGCAAATAATATGAAGTGACAGGATCATATAAATCCAATACGCAGCGCCCCCCAGTACTAATATGCGCAAGGATTTGGAGACGTCCGTGCTATGATGACGTAGTTTCAGACGACAGGTGCTAGTGTGTACGATTGTTTGTGCGCAGAGCTTCGGCGTTCCCCGGTCTATGCACTGGCAGCAGTTTACGATCCAAAATCTTCTCGTATCGTTTACTTGGTCGAAGAATAGGACAAATGCATTGCATGAAGTAGTTGTTCAATTAACTGGCCCATCATACCCGGATTTTTAAAGTGAAGATCATTCCCGGTGAGCGCTGATCGCACTTTCTAGAGGTCAGCAAGGACTTTAAATTGTGGATTCTAATCTCCACCTTGTACCAAAAATCATTGCAAGCATTCATATACACAAAGTATCTGCGGCCAAATACAAATACTTTCATGACCAATATCCTGTGTCGTTGTACATTTACACTGATGCATGACTGCCTCTTATCAGGCCGCCATTCGTCCCACACCGATATTCTGCTCGAGCACGTATCAGTAGTGCGCCTTGCCTCCCCGTAGACCTAGGAGTGCATCTTTCATCGGGAGGATCTCAATCCCAACAATTATGATCAAAGATAACACGCACAAACGATAGTGCGTATGTGCTTATTTGTACCATGGCTTGATACCCTTTTCCGCTGCCAGAGCAAGCATTTGTAACGCATCTTTCTTTGAAACAGTATGCGAGCCGCTGAGGGAAATTCCTCTGACGGCAAATGGGTACGCCTTGAATCCCGCAAGATTGTCATTTCGAATGTTGACAAGAATAAGTGCCTAGTGGATGGAGCATCATAATGGCACATTATTTATTTTAGAGTTATCGAAGTGTGAAAAAATTAGTTTTCGGAACATATGAGAAGAACTCTCTCAAGGGAAAATTGTTGAATTTCGAGCTACCGTTACCCCATTCGGAATTCTGTGTTTTTTGTCTTAAATAGTCGGCATTCACGCAGTGTGTGATCGCAATTTAAACATCGGTTTCCTCCCAATTTTTTGAAAGAAACTAGATAATTCTGAGATCAAACCACTTGGCAGTGTATAAGACTGTCATAAGAAACAGTAACCTATCTAGCGGAGTGGAATTATGCTCACCAATGAGAGGCCATACCCTTTGAAGACTTTCTGCATCGACATGGATAAAGGATTAAGAAGGTGAGCGGGTGAATAAAGAGGGACGTGACTTTCAACTTATTCATTGTACTACTAGATGGAACACGTACGTTTTTAAAGCGTCCAAATTAAAAAATGGAATGTAATAGACTTCCGCTCAAGTAGTGCATGAATATAGAGAACAATTACGTAGNAAAAAATAAAAGTAGGCCTCTCATCATTTCTACCGACTTACTCACGCGTGTGGTGTTGGTGTCGCGAGAAAATCAATGTGAATGAGTTTCTTCGTACTGGACCAAGTCTTTTATTTTCACCGGACCGGAGGTTCTAAAAACGCGCGAAAATCATTTTTGAGCCTGCGCCGATCGCAATGTTTGAAAGTCAGACTTTGTGGATCTTTGTGGGTCCCCTCTCACCCCTCACCCATCGTTTATCATGTGTTGCTCGTCGCATGCGATTTTTTTGTCTGCTACTTGTATCTTTATCTTTTCCCGTGAAGTCTCATTTTGCGAGAACAGTCCCAAGCATCATCAATGTAAGCGTCTTTACATTTTCTACGTCTCATTCAAGTTCATCTATATACATTTCATCCATAAATATTCTCGGTTGAGTGTCCTACCTCGATATCCTGTTCGAGGACATAACGGTAGCGTGCCCTCCCTTCCCACATGCCGAAGAGTGCTTTCTTTGCATCCTTCATTGGGAGGACCTCAATCCTAGATATCATAATGAGCGTGAGAAGACCAAATTAAAGAAACTGGAAGAATATATTGGCTTGTGCGTACCAAGGCTTAATATTCTTCTCTGCTGCGAGGGCGAACATTTGTAACGCATCTTTCTTTGATCCAACGTGCGAGCCGCTAAGAGATATTCCTCTGACGCAAAGAGGGTACGCAGAGAATCCGGGAAGATCTTCATTTGGAACACCGACGGTAACGAATTTCCCCAACGGATGAAGCACGCTTATACCACAGAAATAATTATAATTTAGACACGTAACATCACTGTGTCGTAAGCAAAGCCCAATGGGAACGTACGAGAAGAAATCTGCAAGGGGAAAGTCTTTTGCAACATCACGCGTGGAGATAAGAAGGTCGAGTTCCATCTCATATGCAGTATGGAAACCATCAAGTGATGTCTCTATGAAGTGGTCTGCACCCATCTTCTTCGCATCTTCCGCTTTTGAAGAGCTGTGAGAGAATGCATATACCTCTGCCCCAAGTGCTTTTGCAAATAGGATGGCGTAGTGACCCTGTCAAATACGGCGTATTCAATTAGGCTAGCTCACGTCCCAAGATGGACAAATGCTCACCAGACCACCGATACTAACAATCCCTACCTTCTTCCCCGGTCCAACTCCATTATGAATGAGAGGCGAGAACACAGTCAAGCCCCCGCAAAGCATTGATGCCGCGTCTTCAGAAGACAGTTCATCAGGAATTGGGAAAACGAATTGTTCATGTGCGATAATGCCAGTAGCATATCCGCCCATTGTGGGAACACCATCCGGATAATGGTCACCCTAAGTAAAGTGAATATGTGAGCAGCTCCCCTCATTGCAATAACGGAGACTAAGGATCGTGACTTGCATATGTGTGGATCAACTTTGGGCAATAATTTTCATTGTCTGACGTGCAGTTCCTACAGGTATGACATGATGCTACTTGAGCGCCAACGCCAACGCGGTCTCCGACTTTGATACTTTTGACCTGTGAGCCGACGCGTACTGCGATACCGGCTATTTCATGTCTGACATTTCAAAAGAGTGATACGGTAGCGGAATGAACGTGGATGTACAACGGATAATTCGAAATGCTTACCCAACAACGATTGGAACCTGCACAGGACCCCAACCGGACGAAAGCGTATGGCTATCTGAGCCACAAACTCTGGGCGGCGCCACCCCATGGAAATATGGATTAGTTGACAAACAGATTGCTCCGACCTGACATACCCGCAGTGTGTGATTGCAATCTCAACATCGGCCTCCTCCCAACGTTTTGAAGGAAACTCGATGACGCTTAAATCTGACCATTTAGCAGCGTCTATGACTGATATAAGAAAAACTCTATATTCAGCAGACTGGAACTGTGCTCACCGGTGAGACCATACCCTTTGAAGACCTTTTGCATCGACATGAGTAACTTGAAGAAGGAATTACGAGGGTGGACGGATGAGGGAAGAGTGGGTGTTCTCGTTATCTATGCGGACAAAGCGCACATTATATAACCTTAGTATAAACAAAACTAAAATCCGGGCTTTCAGTCGCACTTAGATCACAAGTGTGGAATACTAGGCAATCTTATTCAGCGGTACAAGGAGGAATTAGTCCCTCTCAATTCGAAATTCGATTGTAGCGACGGCAGGGGGGTTCTACCGTTAGGTTAACCATCGGGGAGAGCCAATCTGAACCGAAAAGTTGGTGATGTCCTAAAAAGATTGAGAAACTGACAGCCGCGGCTGCAACGGCCTTAGAGCCCTTGTAGCGTAGCGGATTGCAGCTCCACAGCAAGTTTACATTTGGATTAGATCTCATGTGTCTCTTGCCTGTTTTAGGTAATTTACTCCATTTATGGAGTATCCATCAGACATCGTCGGTTCTAAGCGAGAGTCTTAGAAAATCCTTTTTACATTATGTAATATTGTGATCAATCCTTTTTCTGTCAGTGAGTGGCAAACCTGCTCATTCATGTAAGCCACATGTGCCGACAGACCTTCGACATAGGATTGAGTAGGGCTATTAGCATGCCTGGAATAATCTCTGAAACAATTTGTTTCGGTTTAAATTACAACAGAACAATTGCCTTCTGTTGTAGACAAGATGCCGATATGTATGGAGAGATAAGGCTCTTGCCTTGCACTGGCAGAATTTTACTCAGACGCCCCAACCGGTGTCAAGTGCGAGTCTACGTTTTCGCGCGCATATGTATCAGACTCACTACAGCTTCTAGCTTCTGAATCCGCGCTAATGTTCTCAAGGTCTGACCCGCTCTAACCCCGGGTCGGCCCTTGACCTGACCCGCGGGTCAAGTCAATAGAGTCGGTATGATTTAGCAAGAGGTCGGTCAGCCTTGAGCTTTTCAAAATCAAAATCAAAAAAACTCTGACCCGTCCGGGCCGTCCCGACCCGACCATATAAATAAATATGTCACATGTACCCATATTTTTACAAATTAAAAAAGATATAAATTACTTTTATTTGAGCCTGGCTCTGTAAAGCATAAATAACATAAATACACCAGGGATAAATTACACCCTAAGCTGACCCGATTCGGATGTGACCTGACCCAGGTCAGGTCGCGGGGAAGTCTCGAAAATCCTGACCCAACCTTTGACAACACGATATAATAATCAGCCTCATAGCTTCCAGCTTCTCGACCAAGAAATAAATGGGATAAAGGGTAGACTGCAGAAGCAGAAGCAGAAGAGGAATGTACAAAACAGCATGTCAAGACATGAATATTCCCGATGGACACTCCCGATGGTGTAAGTAAGTTACGGAAAAGAAATATTGGAAGCCAGAGCAGGAAAATTCATACCGGGAGTATGTATGTTGGATTCTATGAAAAATTGCGGCTCACTTACAAAAATATTTTCCTATGGTTGCTGTTACTATGAAGTACTCTGCCATCCAGTGAACGACATCCGAAAAAGTCTATTATCGCTTATGAATACAGTAAAGCTAATTGATACGCACTTCCAATTCAAATCTGTGTATCAACTGGGGGGTCAATCTTAATGACTAATATTCATTTAAGTATATTTGTACTGCTTTGTAATTATATACTGCTGGGGCAATAGTTCAGGTCGATGGGAAATCCTACCTACCCGTTATATGACCCGGGTCGCACCAACACAGCGGACACTTTTATCTTCCATTCGACCATATTCATAATATTCAAAACTGTCGTAAGTATGCCTAAACCACTTCCGACATACGATACTCTGTATCCGCGGTAGTAGAGAGATAATTAGATATTCATGGCATGCTCGTGATAATTGTGAATCACGATTCGTGATGCATCCGACAGCGTGGCGTGAGTTTTGTTCGCAATATCTGTTCACTTCAAAGACCAACATACGCAGTGTCAAGATTGGATTAGACAAAGTACCTAGCCAGCAAAATAATGAAAGTAATAACTACAGTGGAAGCATAGCCTTCGGTGGACGCCTAGACTATGCTACACGAGAGGTTATGCTAATATAAATTTTTTAAATAATATCTTTTCTGTTATATTTTGAAAAATGGTTTCACATATCAACTAGTTTGAGTGAGCTACTGATTTCTGTACATATTTGAGACAGTTCAACTTCGGGTAACTGTAACTTCGGAAAATTCCGAAGGGCCGCTAAATAATAACAATTAAATGGTCGCTTATTTACTAATAATTTAGAGGTTACTATGCTACACTATAATTGCTTTTCCTACGCCATAGTCCTAATGCATGTTAAAGCTCCGACACAATAGTATGTACTTCTCATTCAACCATATTTTTCAACTTGCCCCCAGGCACTGCAGTACTAGCAGTCAGTCTCGATATCCAAGCTTGATGCTATAAGCGAGAAACAGAGTCTGGTGCTGTTCATTTCTATATTTTATTACTGAACTCCCCAGTTGCATAAGTGATGTGCATATTAGCTTTTTGAACTTGGCATATAAAATTTCACTCAAAAAAAGCTTACCACAATCGCATGGTTCTCATCTCTAGTTACTTCGTTGGTGATTAACGTAGGCCACTTGTATCCAGATCATCCGGTTCCGATATTTCTTACTATGTATGTGAGAGGGTTCCCTGGATGTAAGCTCTGACTTTATTTTCTGATACAATTGACCCTTTACCAGACCACTGACCTTTAGTAAAAAGAAATGCACATGTGTTGAAATAATGATCACGACGGCTTTCAGTATTCCAAGCTCATTTTTTTTTTGTTACGGTAAGCATTACTTCTCATCCTTTCCCATTCACGGGCCAATGGCAGCTTCAGAATCAGAAGATTTATCTGTCTGGATATTGGAGACTTGATGGGTTCTTTAAGGCAGACGTGTGAACTTCATTCCTTGTGTCATGTGAAAAGAATACTCTCTGGCGAACGTCTCATTGGGCGCTGATACATCAATATTGGACCTTATCTAGCGCGAAGTAATTCACTCTCGGTAGTGTCTGCAATGCCACCACATATCTCAAAGAAGGTCAAAGTCTCGACTTACGGCGAGGAAGAGGAGGACAAACGTCTGCATCAATTAGGCATCGGGCGCGAACTACGGAAGGAGTTCAGCTATTTCAGCACACTGAGTTTTGCAATCGGAGTTTCGGGGTATGCGTTTCTCTGTCTTCGTATCGCCAGTACTGAAATAAGCGTGGCTCGCTGCTTTCTCTTTAGTATTGCCGCTACCATTACATCCACACTCAACACACCAATTGTCTTGGGAGGCAGAGCTGTAGCTATTTGGTCATGGTTTCTCGGATCGTTTGGGTGTCTTGCGATTGCAGCATCTGTAGCTGGTAATCTTCTGCTTATCTCTGTGTGTATTAAAGATGTCTAATTTTCAAATAGAACTCGCTTCTGCGTATCCTACTGCAGGCGGACTATACACTAGTACAGCATTCGTCGTTCCTTCCAGGTATCGAGCAAGCGTTACCTTTGTAAATGCATGGTATGTATGTCATACTGACCTCAGTTTCCAAAATGCTGGGGTTTACGAATTGGGTTAGGATCACATTACTTGGTCAACTTTCTGCGCAGGCCTCAATTGTATTCGCTCTGTGGGTCTATTTGTGGCTACTGTCTACCTACCTGAGTACCTGGAAGTATTTGACTCACACTGAGACTAGCTCGCAAATGATATTCGCTGCTGTGACTATAGGAACCGATGGGCGATTTATAGCCTCTACTGGCCAAATTCTTGGAGCGTACACCGGGCTCACAATTGCAATAGGATTCATGAATAGCATGCCAACAAGATTTCTACATCGAATAGCTCTTCTTTACGGTAGATGATTCTATTTCTGGCTTATTTCTGGCTTATCTGGAGATACTTATTTTTAAAACTATAGNTTTTTTTTAACATATTCACTACCTTGGCTATCACAATTGCTGTACTAGCTGCAGGAAGAAGAGATCTAGCAAGCTCAAAGTCTGTTTGGACTGGGGTTCGTCTCTGCAAATGTCTTTAGGTATCTTGAGACCCAATTAATGTTGAAGACTTCTATTGAATCCAGATCATTGACAACTCTGGGTGGAATAATTCGGGGTTCGCGTTTCTACTCGGCCTTCTCTGTGTTCAATATGTAATGGTGAGTTAACGAACCCTTCCGGAGGTTTCGCGGGGCGTGCTGAAATATCCTCATAGACAGATTATGATGCCGTTGCTCGTATGTTCTTTGCATCCGCCATAAAGTTGATTTTTTAGCCAAATTTGGTCTTCTACAGACATTTCTGAAGAAGTTAGAAACGCTGCCCTTGCCGTGCCTATGGCAATTGTATATGGAGGTACGCAACAACGTGCAAATCTCGACAATACGCTTCTAACGATGCTATGCTCGTCGCATATCTTAGTCTGTGCAACCGCAGTTCTCGGATTCTTCCTGATTGTGTCTCTTTGTTATGGTATACGCAATCTCAGTACACTTCCAGGACCCACGGGTCTGGTAGTTTCACAGGCAGGGAATACCTTCTGAAGTTGAAATGACATAAAGCTGAATTGCGAGTTCTACTTCAAAGATCCTCTGGGACAATCTCGGAAAGAAAGGCGCGCTTGTCCTTTGGATGTGCGTGATTATCAATCAAGCTATGGTGGCAACAACCTGTCAGCTGGCGTGTATAAGAAGCAAGTGCCTTTGTTTATAGATAAGTCTAAGCGTAGGGAACTATACTTATGTATAAAATTCATAGGCATATATGCTATCTCGAGAGATGTTAGTCCGAGAGTTTACTTGTGTACGGGCCCGGGGGTGGATTTTTAATTCTTGACCTCTACCACAATTACAGAATGCCATGCCTGATCGCCGCATTTTCTCAAGAGTGTGGTCCAAGACAAAAACACCAGTGAATGCTGTTGTCCTCACGGTCGTTGTCGTAGCTCTCTTCGGTCTCCTCTCTCTTGCATCACTTATTGCGGTAAGATGTACTTTATTGGTTACCTACTTTCATCAACTCAATAACAGATCTTTCTTTCTTTCAAGATCAATGCTGTTTTCAGGTATATGATGCATTTTCGAAATGGCACTAAATGCTCAGTCTATGCCTACTCAATTAATCATCATCTCTAGCGTCTCCGCAGTCGCCCTGGATCTTTCTTATGCTGTGAGATGAACTTCGCTAGTATTCTCTGACTTGATGCAAATACTGCTTTCAACAGATTCCTGTCGTAGCAAAGGTATGTATCACGTTACAAAAGGATCCAGAGGTCCGCTTCACTCCTGGCCCGTTTTATATGGGAAAATGGAGCATAGTCGTCAACATTTATGCCATCGTCTGGTAAGATGATTATAATGATTACTCAAGTGCTCATTTGAGGCCAGACTTTTGCTTAACGTCGGCACTAATGCATTTGTGCTCACTTCCACCTTGACAGGACGTGTCTGGAGACGGGGTAAGCTCAGACTTTCATTGATTTTTTTGCAAAGGAAATCACTAATTAGATTGCATGACTAGCGTCTTGATCATGCCACAGGTCTTCCCTGTCACTGCCGCGACCATGAATTATGCAAGTCCGATCCTGGTTACTGTCTGTGGCTTATCATGGATCTGGTATAAGGTGTATTGGGTGAGTTGCTTACCCTTCTTCCCTTTCTCCTGCTTCGAGAGGATGCGACTTATCTTATTCATTTATCGTTCTACTACGACTCGGATCGGTTCAATGTGCAGCATCGATACTACCTTGGACCTGCAGCTCTAGCGGAAGCCGCGAATGCACTGGTTTCTGATACGTCCAGCGGTGAAGAAAAGAAAGAGAAGGTGCAAGCGGAAGTTTTGCATGTGCAGTGACTCGTATAAAAATAAAATGACATAACGTATTCACGTTGTGCAGAGATTTATAGGACACTCCGCTAAGCTGATACAAGGGATACCTTCAGGCTGCGCACAAGTGTACTTCAGACGTTTCACGGATGAAACTAGACTGACCAAAGTTTGCGAATGAACTGACAAGTAGTATAAACAAGTTGAGATCATCTTCGGTGAAAATATGTAAACAAGAGGGAACCGCCCAACTCACCGAGTGATAATGGATTGTAGGTATTTGAGATGAAGAAAACATGGAAAATAATAATGATAATAATAATAGCTCGGTCTGTATCGACCTCCTTCTGCACCTGTCTGCCATCCTTACTGCGCACAGTAGCGGTTAACAAGAACATCAACGCATCAAGTACCGCGGCTTTTTCTCTCTTCCTCACTTTTTATCAGGTTCTGCCCTATATTCTGACCCGCTTCCTTCCCTTCAACATCTACCCTGTGCTCCAACCGCACGCGCTCCCAATCAATACATAGGTCGACATACTCAAGCAACCTTTTTACAAAGCCTTGGAAATCACTCACCGCCCTCATTTCTTGAGTCCTCTGCGGAGGGATAGAGTATGCAGCTGTGTAAGTGTGAGTGCGTCCCAAGCAAGGAGAGGGCCACCCACACGTGAGGGACGGACAAGCGTCGGGCACCTATTTAGGAAAGTGTATCGTAGCGCGTTATCTCCTGGGCGTACGGATGTAAGCCAGAGACCGGCTCGGTGTGGCGCGAGTGTGAGGAGCAGGATAACGAGGCGACGTGAGTGCGGCGGTGTGGAGATGGGCACCAGTGCTGGTACGTGGTAGGGCGAGCGAGAACGTGTGCGTGGGAGATATTTGGAGAGGGAAAGAGGAAGGGGAGGTGCAGGTGTTCGTGTTGCAATGGGATTCCTGAATAGGTAGTTGAGTCTGAGTCTGCCTCTTGATCCTCTTGTGAAGCCTCCCAAAGGAAGAAGGCAGTTGCGCTTTCTTTGAGAAGTAGTGCACCCATCTTGTAATCTCCTGTATGTTTAGAAAAGGTAATCTCTTAACTGTTCATTATACATTATTTACCAACCTGCGAGAAAAAGTACATGGCAGAAGATGACATCTGGCTTCGCGGAGCGAGGGATAGTAGGCCGCAGACCTCTCGCGAATAGATACGGATTGAACCACCCCTTCTCCGTCGCGAAATAGTCCTAGACGTCCGAGAAGAGACTTAAGTCGCGATGTATAGAGCTACGGAAGAAGCCGAGCTGTGCATAGCGTGTGCTTGTACATGAGCGTGACGAGAAAATGCTTGATACCCGTGGTTGAGAGGCTTGCGGCGGGCGCGGGGATTGCATGTTTGAATGTGTGGTCGATGACTAGATCGTTCGCGATCTTTGTGGACGCATCATAGCCTTCAGACAGCCGAACCTCGATTAGTAGACTGTCGCCGAAGGTGTCGAGCACTACGTCTGATACGGGGCCCATTACGAGAGCTGCGATGGCTACGACACTACCCTGTTGAATGAAACTTTTGTTCAGAAAAAAATCAAAACAACGTAGGTTGACGGATAGCCCTTACCGTTCCTGCTATGATTGCATGCATAGCTAGGTCTCTAAATCGGATGCAAGGTAAGAAAACCGGGCTTGAATCGCCCCACTATATCGAAAAGACATCATATAGCAGTTGTGGTTCAATTCTAGAGTGGCTCTTAACAGGAGAAAGGCAGACTACAGAAATCCCTGCAGCACGCAAGCTTTCGTACGAGGACATCACAATCCTCCCTGTGATAGCCTCTATGGATGTCAGCATTGTATATTTTAACCCAGACCATATCTTAGCCTAGGGAAAATTGTACTCACTCCTATGAGCTTCCTCACAATCCATGAGGCTTTCCCTTCTGTCTCTGCGCTTTGTTGGTCTGCATGTGTGGTAGATGAGGGGTCGATTAGATCCAAGGGAGATGCCTCCGATATGCAGAAGTAAGAATACTGAGGAATATGAGCGGGATTATTGAATATAATATTTGTATCGATGATCTCCAAGATTGGATAGGGTTAGGACTAACACAAGCGCAGAGTTACAAGCACAACTAAATAACGAATATTAACAATTACAACGCTCTGAAACGATGCATGCCTTCTCGCTGTGAAATAATCGAGTCGACCGCTCTCGGTACATACCAGTGGACTGCATTTTTCAAATTTCAAGCCACATACGAGGTTTGGGTGCACGGCCCTTGATCACGAACAGTACTAGTGAATGTAAGAACCCGCAGAAAAACAGATGATCTTGCTGTGGCCACAGTTTGGACAGGTTTCACAGTATAAAGAGCTTTTTTTTTTTCTCTCCTCCTTGAGAAGGACAAGAGCGAGACGGTCCGCAGAGAAAGAAAAACGAGGATAAAAAACAATAAAGAATTGGTGAATTGATGAGCCGCCGTAGGTCTGTGCTGGTCCAGTCCAGTCCAGTCCAGATGGCTGTGATAGCTGACCAGTGCTGTCAATCACCTGCTCCTCCTCCTTCACTCACCTCTGTCGCAGCCTCATCTCCTCCCTGATACTCTTTGCTCTCTCGACGCGCTCAACGCCGTCATAATCATTCGTGTCTACTCGTCAGAACTCTCTGCTCGTCGTCAACGTTGCGTTACCGCGCTCGACGGCGAACAGGGTTCAAAAATGGCTGCATCAGCGTCATTGACCGCACCTACTACAAGGCCGCAATCGCTGTCGTACGCAGAGCGCGCGAAAAGGGCTGGCGCGCAGCCAGCAAATCATACGTCTGCTCAGGCTCATTTAGCACCCATGAACGGGAGTGCGAATACGGGCGACGGCTCAATGTCGTCTGCTTCATCCAACAGGAACGTAGCTACCTCGAATTCCTCTGTCGCGGCCACTCGTCCAGACTCCCCGCCACTACCACAATCGAGTTCAACACCAAACTTGGATGCAACGGAAGCGTTTCCTCCTATACAAAAGAGTCCGTCCAAGCCTGTTCTGCAGAACGTCTGGGCTGCTCGTCGAGAGCAGATGGCGCGTACAGCTGGGCAACAACAACATGCAACTACAAGCGTCCATCCGTTGACGGAAAATGAAGAGAAATCCGTTGCTGCTCCTAGGGCTCCGCTGAATGGGATAATGAACACGACGCCTCACGAAGAGATAGCGTCATCGGCACCAAAGAAGAGCGTCGATGACCCTTTTGTGGTACGAATGCCAACGCACTCACGCTCTCCTCCAAGTCTAGATGACACCGAGAGCTGGCCTGAAATGGGGAAGCCTGGTCCATCGGTGTCGGCATCGGCGTCGACGATATCAGAGGGTTCGTCTAATACTCACAAGAAAGGTGAGTAGTGACTGTTTGTTCATCAGCGGAATTTATTTCGACCATCCTTCACCTTTTTTCTTTCTCTTGCATATTGAACTTTTACATTTGCACTTTCCACCGTTTGTATATTGCGACCATATCGAGCTTGTATCTATGCAGATGACGAACTACTACATTTCTGTTTACACTGGCACTTGAAACATGTGCTAATGCCGTATGGATCACACGTTTACAGGCGNAAAAAACAAAATGGGTCGCTATTCCACCGTCTGAACTTCAAGCTACTCACGACGCCCTCACGGCTCAATCGACTGCAAATTCGCGCGCACAGTCTCAGCGCCGCCGTAATAAACCAACAAAGTCGCTCTCGCGCCAACAATCACAAGCCCGTCAGACCCAGGGACAATCAAATATAGCACAAAGCAATGGATTGAGGCAGCCGCTGCCAGGTTTTGGATCCGGGGAGGCATCCGTGGCGCATTCGCGTACAGAGTCGACGACGAATTCTCGAACGACGTCGGTGCACTCGAGTCCCCGGTTTCCTCGGGGAAGAATATTTCCTGATAATCGAGCAAATAACATGAACGCAAATGCGGGCCCCAGCACAAATTCGAAGAAGATCGTGAATGATGAGATGGCGCCTGCACCCGCCGTTTCCGAAATCCGACCATCCGCGTACCAACATGATCAGCCAGATGCCATTGCCTATCCTCCGCAAAGCCATTCAGGTCCACATTCACAATCGCATACGCCATATTCGTCGCACTCACCCGTCTACTATGCGCCGCCGCCGAATTCAGGAAACCATGTGTATACCTATGGTTCTCTACCACCAAATGGAGGGTATGTCGCCCCGTCGCCTCCAATTCCGAGCCCTGGGCACACCAGCACACCCTCACTGCAGCAGAATTACGGAGGATACCCACCTTATGGGCTCACCCAACATCTCCCTCCCGGGCAACTGCCTTATTCATACACGTACGCGCCTGTTTCATTTTCATATTACGCCGCTCCTGCGCCCGGACAGCCACATGAACGGCTACAGCATGAAAGCCAACAGCCTGAGGCCAATCTTACTTTACCGAACTTGCCGCCTGCATCCACACTCACGCGGCCACCGCCTCCTGAGCAGAGCGCGGCTCTTGCGGGTTATAGGTCTATTGCGGCAGTGCCTGTGAGTCCGCTTCTGGGCACTTCGGATATCCAGCCGAACATTAATGAAGTTGCGGAAACGAGTGGGGAAATGATGTTCGGGAGTGTGGGACGACCAGGTGGTATGAAGAGTCCATCGCCAGTGTCATCACCCGTAGCTACTGATGACCAGCCACGGCGACCGATAGCATTCGCCGTTGGTTTCGAGGGACTTCCGACGATTCGTGTGAAGCGAAGTACTTCAGGAAGGGACGGCGTCGAGGATGTAATTGACGCTCTTAAGGTGCTTAACCTCACTGACCAAGAGACAACCTGGGAGTTCGGTACGAGCGCGCACCCCGATGCAGGTGATAGCGCGGAGAAAACCGAGGGCGAAGGCGCATCTAGCCCAAACCATGAGCTTCCGATTATGCAGCCCCAGCCGCACACGATGCACTACCCTCTGCCACCTGTGCCTCCGCACCAAGGCGCAGGATATAACAATGTGGGTCAGCCCGCGCACCTGTCATTGCCTCTCCCTCCGCCAAGTCCGCAGAATGCCGCACAGTTGCTCCCGCAACATATTCCATCGCTTGCGCCGCTGCCTGTCGGTCCAGGCTTCATGTCACCGCTCGCGCTGGCGTCTCCAGGAGCCGAACCTGGTGGCCCGGGGCCTGTGTCCGCAGGCACGGGAACAGGTGACGAGTGGGAGGTCCGTGATTTTGGATACGGTTTTGGTGCCCTGAGCGGGAGTGGGTTGGCAACCGACCGTTTGCGAGAGGATCGGTTCGAGCGGGAACATAGAGACATGTACCGCGAGCCCCGCGAGCCCGGGGGAAGCGGTTTCACAGGGCCGGGACGCGGTCGACGCGGAGGTATGAATGGGTATGGAGGATACTTTGAGGGCCGTGGCGGATTTGGTGGGCGACGTGGACGTTGGGGGCCGAATGGATTCGGACGTGGTTTTTCGAGGGGCGGATTCGCTGGAAGGGGTGGGTATCAGCGCCATCAACCGGCACTCAACGTCGCTACAGGCCCCTTTCACCACCACCAGCCTGGCGTGCCCACGCCAATTGGCCAGCAGCAACCGCAGCTTCTTCCGCACCAAATTTCTCCTGACATACCCAATGGTTACTATCCGCCGCCCCCGACGTCATCTTCGCAGTACGTGGCGTCGCCGTATGGACAGTATAACCCCGGCCTCCCACCTCCCCTTCCTGTCCAGCCTCAGACGCTCTTGCCCGTTCAACCTCAGCAAGCGCCGCATCCACCACCTATGCCTGTGACAGTTTTGTCATTCCCACTGGATCCGACAAGACACTACCTTCTCGGACAGGTGGAGTACTATTTTAGTATCCAGAATCTTGCATCAGATTTCTTCCTCAGGAAACAGGTGGGTCATCCATGTTTACATATTATGCAGTCGTTCTAGTGTACTAAACCCTGGGTGTACTAGATGGATTCAAGAGGATGGATACCCATTCACCTCATCGCGTCATTCAACCGCGTCAGGCAGCTGACGACAGACACGCAATTAGTAAAGGATATTTTAAGCTTATCATCGCTTGTCGAAGTTCGCGACGAGCACGTTCGACTGGCAAACCAGCAGTGGGTCAATATTGTTCTTCCAGGTGCTGCCGTTAGCACGGTCGACGGTGAGGACACGGGTACTGCTGATTCCCAAGGTCTGGGAGACGCTCAGCCCGTAGGGGATGATACTGAGAAGGACGTAGATGAGGATGAGGAGGATGACGTCGTGTTCGTCCTAGGAGAAGAGAGCCGGCCGTGGACGATCGATAGAGAACGATCTCAGGTGCCTGCTCCTAGCAGCACTAGCTAGACTGACATTTGATGTCTTGTCTCGGAGCTTCATAAGGTCTTTGTGAGTAATCTGAAAACTCGAACTATATTATCTAGGTTGACGATGTCCGATTTTATTGTAGATATCCTAACGCTTAGCTTGACACGCTGTCTATAAAGCAAGATGCAAATTACAGGAACGGAAACGGCAAAGCCGACCTCATACGTATAGCAGTCGTGCTCCAAAAAAAAAAAGTATTCGCTTAAGGCCTTTACCGACCGAATCATACTTTCGGTTCAATCCATTTTTCCACTTCCTTCATACGTTGTTGCTCTGTTTGTTGCGTGTTACACCGCGATCTGAATTCTGAAGGTATACTCGCCGTATCCCATTCTATGTAACTAAACGCCGCACATTCATGACATCGATACATACATACATACATCTTGTTCTTTCGAGCTTCATGTCAATGCTTTCCCTTCCACATTTCTGTCCTTGGTGGTATCTTTTAATTTCACCTTCCTTTCGACTTTTTTTCCCTCCATTTTTTTACTTAAAAGAAAACATTTATCAGTGTCACGGTGTACCCTCCAAGCCGCTTTGCTAATTTACGTGTTTTCTCCGGCTGCCTCTTTCTCCCTTCCTCCTCTTTCCCTTTCTTTTTATCAGAGACCTTTACTGAAGGGTTGTTTTCTTGCTTTTGACCTTTCCTTGTTGCTCTGTTATTGTGGCCCTATAGCCTATATCTCCCGCAAAGCGCTTGCGGTCGGCCTATTACTGTAAGTGGTCTAGAAGTATATGTGCATACTGCCTGTTTCTCGTTATGTCGTACAATCTCAGGCTATGTGCGCTGGTGTCTCTCCTAGGTGTTTAAGATGTCGGTCTGTGAGCTGCGTATTTGGTAGTTAGTACTTACAGAGGTCGGTAAGTGATGCTTGCTGAGTCCGAGTCGCGCAGCGCGACGACGACAGAAACAAATGAATTGATCACGCGTTAAGCGCGTGACTAAATCGCGCTCCTTTTATTATTCGAACATATTTAATGATATTTAAATTATTTGAACCAACATGAAACTTTGAAGGCTCGATGGTTCCCTTGCGCCGCGGCGTAGACGACCAACTACTAGTAGGGTAGGGTATAGCGCTGAACGAAACGAGTTCTAAGAAAAAGCAAACTTATCTTACCCAGAAAAAATTGTATCATGATACGACGGCCCGGGGAAGAAACAATAGGTGCAAAGGCGAAGAAAAGTACATCCAAGATGACAGCGGCGATGAAGTTCTAGTTCCTCATTAACTATGCTATCTTCTTTGCGTAGCTATATGAACCTTAACAGATCTAGAGAATTTGTGCTTCCGTATGAGTGAATTAAGGCAATCATAACACCAGTTATATAAACCATCACGAAGTAACTCTCAGACCTACTCCCAAGTTATCACGGGCTTGGGTTCTTTCTGTTTCCCCGTCAGATCTCAGTGTTGTCCCATCAATGTCATTTTTACCATGAAACGGCTCACTTTAGCGCTCAAAGTCTAAGTCCCACATAACGTATTGCAGACCAATTTCCGATAGAAACGCACATGACGAGTACAATATTAAGACAAAAGGTATGACGAGTACATAGAAGTCGTGGGCCCATTCAGACAAGACCGAAATCCTCCGCGAATACCAGAATAGAGCGTGTGTATGCGAGTTCATTATTTGAAACCATCGTTTCTACTCAGGCTCGTTTTCTCTTATATAGTTCCATAGTTGGCTTGAGGTACACCGCCTTGCTGGGAGTACAGGGGCTCATAGCCACCGTTACCGACATCTGCGTGTCATGCAAGGCATAAATGAGTAACAGGCTATGTTACAAGAGTGTGTCGTATTTGTATACGCACAGCGATAACCTCCAACTCCGTAAACCTCCTCAGCCTTCATCTTCTTGTAGATGAGCCAAAAGGCGTGCTAGATGCGTAGAAGCTAGTGAGAGAAAGATCTATGAACGCCAAGCCTACCATGACTCACAATGTGGCCAGGGAGGTAACCAAAGCTGTTTAAAGGGGTGTCAGATTCACTGCAACCGCACAAAGAGAAGGCGCTTGAAGCGCTTGAAGGACGAACATAGTCAAGACAACGTTGATGAGCAGATCGCAGCTGCAGCCTGTCAGGTACGCCGCTGCCGCTGGCGGGAAGATGATGGCGACCTGTTATGCAACAACGGTAAAAATCCTCTACTCAGTTTCAAGTTTGCGAATGCTCGACATGAAAGGCGGAAAGGTGGCACATACGATGATAAGAACAACATCTGAGCCGCGAACCATTGTGTGTGTGTGCTGAAGAAGGTGGTGGTATGAGGCAAAGGCAAAGTTGTTGTGACGCAAGAAAGCAAGACTGGAGCGAGCGAGGCTATGAATAGCTCTGCTGAGCATGGAGCGTGAGAAAAACACTCCAAATTCTATTAAGGGCCGGCTGCTGCGTGTCTCAGGGTCAGGCGCGGCAGGCTGTCCAGACTTGCAAAAGGAGGGATCATATAGGTGTACAAATGGGGGAAATGGGTGAATGGAACCTGATGGTTTCAAGGCAATAATTGATTACAGTGAAAGGCTTTACATAGTCAACAAACCCGGGGACTCGAGAGTAAGTATAATTTATCTGACCTGTGCGATGTTTAGGGCCGGTAAGCGCGTGTAAATTTAACTTGGCGTGCTGTGTCGCGAATACCGAAAACCATCATCTTAGGACAAAATAATACAACTCTCTAGCAGTCAGGCCATGCCTTACTTGCTCGCCTTATAATGACACGGTCTCCCTCTCCGCAACCTCCTGGTCCTCATCCTATTCGCCGACTACAAGAAGCACTCATCAATCGTATAGCTGCTGGCGAGGTGTGTCTTCATTTTGATGACTAATCATATTCACTTATTGACGCTTTACATCGTCAGGTTATCCAGAGGCCTGCTTCAGCTTTAAAGGAGCTTTTAGAGAACAGTCTTGATGCTCGCGCGTCTTCTATACGTGTCACTATAAAGGACGGTGGGATTAAGCTCTTGCAGATTCAGGACAATGGTTGTGGTATACGGGTGCGTCACACTTTTATCTGCTCTCCATTTCTGAGTAAAACCTCGCGGTATCTTCCATTATCACAGAAATCAGACCTCCCAATTCTCGCAGAGCGCTTCACTACTTCAAAACTCTCTACCTTCGATGACCTGTCGTCTCTAAAGACATACGGATTTCGCGGCGAAGCCCTCGCCTCGATTTCACAAGTCGCCCATTTGTCTGTTGTGACAAAGACAAAGCACGACAGTTGTGCATGGAAGTACGTTGACCATCCCTTTCATCCGGTGTATAAACATGACAGAAGCCCATTATGGTTTCTTTCTTTTTATTAATGAAATACAGAGCTTGCTTCGTCGGTGGTGCACTCGCTCCACCAAAACCTGGCCAGTCTGTCGATCCCAAGCCGTGCGCTGGAAATGACGGGACTATTATCACCGTGGGTACCTCCCAGTTGGTAGGTTTGCTTATCTGACCGTGCTAAATGAACAGGCAGAGGACCTCTTTTACAACATGCCAACGCGTCGCGCCGCACTGCGCAGCCCATCGGAGGAATATTCACGTATTCTGGACGTAGTGACGAGGTATGCTGTTCATAACCCGTCGGTCGCCTTTGTCTGCAAGAAAGTGGGTGTTGGGCTCTTTGTTCGTATCTCATATTTTACGTTCTAACANTTTTTGTAGGCTGGCTCGGCAAGCTCCGACATCTCGACGCCTTCAAATTCCTCGACGAAGCAAGCAATTCGTCTGCTTTATGGCCAGAGCATCGCGCGGGACCTGCTTAGTGTTCCTCTCACATCTGACAAAAGCCAAAATAACGACGAGAGCGACGATGTAATGGTGATTGATGATTCTGAAGTCGATATGGGCGAAGGAAACTGGAAGGGCGAGGCTTATTTTACAAACGCAAGCTACCATGCTAAAAAGATGGNTTTTTTTACTCTTCATCAATCGTACGTTTGTTCTTGCCGTATTGCTTTTGTATTTTTAGCTTCTTTTCCATGCTCATGTGTTCGATCGTGGGCAGACCGCTTGGTCGAGTCCGCACGCATTAAACGTGCTTTGGAAAGCATATATAGCACTATACTCCCGAAGGGAACGTCACCGTTTATTTATCTCAGGTTTGCATTTGATGACTGTTTTTGAAAAGATAACTAACTGCGTTATATATATATATATATACAGTCTTGAGATCGACCCACGCGCAGTCGATGTGAATGTGCACCCAACAAAGCGCGAAGTCCACTTCCTCGATGAAGAAGCAATCATCGAGCGCGTCGCGGATGTCATACAGCGTACGCTTGCGGATCAGGGGAGGTCCAGGGTGTTTGATTACCAGGTTGGTCTTTCACACAGTCTTTCAGTAAACCTGTGGCGATAACATATGCTTTCACAGACTCAGACCTTGCTTACGGAAAGCACATTAGACGCGGGTAATGACAAGAAGGGAAAGGGAAAGGAAAAAGCAACATTGCAAGACGATGGGGAGGATGAAGGAGGGGATGATGCTCAAGCGCATCAGGGGTCGAGTGTGAAGATCAAAAACATGTACTCAAAGAACAAAGTACGCGTGTCTCAGGCAGACCGCACGCTCGAGTCGATGTTTCCAGTAGTCGATCCCGCGATCCAGCCAGGAGCTGCAGCAGCGCTGGAACGTGATAGGAACAAGAGCAAGAACAAATACAGAGCCGGGGATGAAGGGCGCGACAAAGGGGAAGAGAGCCCTGGGAAAAGTTCGAGTGTGAGTCAGACGTCGTTGACAGCAAGAGCGAAGGTACAAGAGATTGCGGAGTCAGAGTGTTTCTTGACATCAGTGCATACCCTGAGAAAAGCAGCAAGGAAGGCTCGACATGAATGTAAGTAAATTTCCTCATGGAGTAAAAATGTTTCTCGCTTCAGTCGCTGACAACATCTAAATGTGAACCAAAAGTCTTGACAGAAACCGTACAAAAGTGCATTTTCGTGGGCATAGTTGATTTACGCCGCTCGCTCTCGCTCGTCCAGCATCAGCAGAAGTTATACCTCATGAATCATACCGCGCTTGCGTATGTCTCCCTGGCTTTCGATTGTACCCAATGAATTTTTACATAATCTTATCTAGTGAGGAGCTTTTTTTATCAGCTAGGTCTACGCCAATTCGGGAATTTCGCACGTTTGAAGCTCGAGCCACCGCCGCCAATCCGTCACCTTGTGCGTCTTGCTGCTCGTACGGAAGACGAACGTTGGAAAGCTTGCGGTTTAGATCTTCAAGAGGAAGAGGTCGTTGATGTACATCTTCTAACCCTCTTTTTATCATTCCGTCATTTTCATCTAACGAGTTATTGTTACTATAGCGCATCGTCGCGAAGCTCACGGACAATGCCGCTATGCTTGATGAATACTTCTCGGTAGGCATCACACCTGGCGGCGAGCTTTCAAGCATTCCACTGCTGCTACACGAGTACACACCGGATCTCACGCGGCTGCCTCTTTTCCTTATGCGTCTAGGCCCGCAGGTGTGCTGGACACAAGAACGCGAGTGCTTTGAATCGTTTTTACGCGAGCTTGCGTACTTCTACAGCACAGGCGCACTGGTGGCTTCCAAGAAGGCTACCGCTGGAAACGAGGAGGTGGCCGAGAAGGCGGAGCGCTGGCAGATCGAGCATGTTCTGTTTCCGTGTATGCGGAAATATCTGCAAGCTCCAAAGTTCTTACTGGACCGCGATGTCGTAGAGGTTGCGAGTCTACCAGACCTGTACCGTGTCTTCGAACGATGTTGAATGTATTTGTTTTCTTTAGACTTCCACTACTTATATGTACGCCATGCAATATTATAATACTCTAATTTGTTTTTGTAATCTACGTGCTTTTTAATACAAATGTGACTATCAAATGGAGAGCTAACAAATTACAAACAATGTGAGCGCTAATTTATCCAAGAAATGGGAGAGGAACAGAAATCAGACTCGAATAAGAAACAAAAATGAAGAAAATATAATAAATTATTGGCGATGTTTTACATCAAAATACCCATTCTGCAACTGATGTCCCCCATCGGATGACATATTAGCAATCGTATCCAATCCAAACGTCTCCACATCAAATCCACTACTATCCGAGTCATCGTCAGAGCCTTCGAATCCATGACGAAGGCCATTTGAGAGATCGACGGTTGGATTTACGTGGAACACATCGACAAACGGTGTCTGTGGCGAGTCGAGAGCCATCGATGCGTCTGTAGATTTTGCAAGAATTGCCGCGACACGTGCTTCGAGCTGGTGGTTCGGCAGCGGCATCGGTGGCTGCATCTGCATTGGAGCTGCAGGTGCCCTTGACATCGATGGAGATTGATCGTGATCCTCTGTGTCTGTTTCCGCATCTGGGTCGCCAAGGAAAAAAGTGCTGAGCTCATGCAGATTCTGCACAAGGTCACCCAGGTCATCCTCGAGCGGGTCTGCGAAGCGGTCTACCTCGGGCTCGAAGTCAATTCGCGACGGCCGAGTAGGCACTTTGCACGTGTCGAATACTGCCATAACGTTGGCGCGACAAATTTCGCGTTGGCGCTCGGGGCGTGCTATACTCCATCCTGAGTCCTCCGGAAGGCCGAAGACCTCAGTAACTGCATCGACATCTGCTTGCGGAGAGGAACTGACATGCATACTCATGCGCAAGACATGCTTCGCAGCTAGCCCGCCGGAGATTGCCATTGGTTCCTCGAGCACCTCTAGGGCCTGTGGTGCCAGATCCGTCTGCAACAGGCGTAAAAGGGGCATAAGAAGCTCCGAGCCTAGCTTGTCTACGGGATTTCTTGTCTCTCGCAACTGGAAAAGAACTTTCAGGAATTGCATGGACTTGACTCGCAGCCAACGTTCCTGATTCAGAACTAGGCTCATTAGCAGGGATACAACTTCCGTCCAATAATCCGAAGCGTAGTGCTCGCGGAGCGCTGCGGCAGCTTGACGAGTGAAGTCGTCTTTTGTTCGGAAACGAGACTTCGCAAACGAAGTCATTATCCGAGCGATACTTGGACGGTCCTCTTCTTCTGCAAATCGAGATACGATATTGGCGTAATTAATCACAAAGGCATCCATCGTATTTTCTTCCATGGCTTTAAGACACCAAGGCAGGATCAAGGTGTACATATCACGAACACGATTGCCAGAAGAATCTACTAACGTCGAGTCATTGATTTCCGACAACATACTCAAGACTTTGAGAGTATGATGATACGTCTTTGCTGATCGCAATCCGGGGAGAAGGAGTGGCTGCAAACCGGTCAAATCATCCCTAAAATCCGATGGTTTGTTTGCAATAAGCACTTCGGTGATGTATGAATCATTCAAATCCAATTTATCGAGCAGGCATTCTAACAAGTCTAGGAGTTGAATAAACTCTGCCTCCACCGGCGTCGACAAACAAGAGATAGCACACCAATACAACTGAGGAAGTAACGAAGGGTCCAAGTTTCCGGATTTTGCTACAGAAGTGAGCGTGATGATGAGTTCCACCGTGAATGGATGCAGATTGGGCTCGTGTGCAGCAACTGTATTAGAAAGACGCCCTAATAGTTGCGCAAGATCTGCTTGAGACACCCTTGGCATCAGTGATCTAAAGATTTGGAGTGAGCGGAACGCGATTGGACGAATAGAACATGTCGTTCCCCAAAGCAGCGCCAGAGAACCCCATTCATTCGCTAAGTCAGGATGCAGTGGCTCTAACCATTGCAGAACGAGAGAACACAGATAGTACATTTTATTACTGATTTGCGGAATGGTGTCATCTTCTGTCCAAAAAAGCGTATTGCTCTCTCGCTCGAGGTCTGTCACAACTGTCCTCATTACATTATGCGAAGGGAGCGAAAACCGGTCTACCATTTCATCGCAGCCGGCGAGCCATCCGCGCAGGGTCTGGAACAGCATCCGCCGTACCTGCTCCCGAACGAAAGGATTGCGATGTCCAATGTGCGTAAAAATGCCGTGAAGAAGAACAGGAAGCTGCTTTCTGCATTCCCAGGTACGGGGTAAAGCGACATCCCCGAGGAAAAGCAAAGCGAATTGACCAGCTCCAAGAGAATGCCTTGGCTGTTCTGCGAATAATGCATCCAGATCTGACCAGAGATTTGTTTCATCTGCGTCTGGAAACATTAACTTGTGATCAATTGTAGGAAGCATTCTCACAGGCTCGATCACTTCGCAAAGTTCTTCGACCGTCCGGCGACCGTATGAAGTACGAGAAAGGCATGCAACAATCTTCCGGGCACAGCTCACAAAGCCACTGCTGCCTACTTTAGACGATTGTTCTAGTAGAAATCGGATCGTTGCATGCCCATTTGAGTGGTGATCATCCACAAGCCATTTCCAAAGAGCATGCAGCTGCTCTGGATAGGTTTCCGAATATCGCAAAGTCAAAGACAGTAGATGATAAAGGACAATCCGACCCTCCTTAGCAAGAGACGAATTGTCCTTAACTAGGAGGCTGACAGAAGAAAACCAGGGAGACAATCCATTAAGAATATGCGAGAATGCGTATGCTGCAAGGACGTCATAGACCATAGGAAGTTTTGAAGCACAGTGAACAATGACATTAACTGCCTCGCCTGGATGTTCCCGAGCTAGAAGCTGCGATACTTGAAACTGTGCATCCAGATAAACGTTGGCGGCTGAGCTTCCAACATTGGCTTCAAAGTAAGAAAGGCTCGTGCTTCCTCCTGCCTTCAGATGTACAGCTTCTAAGGCTGCGAGCGCTAGTCGACGAGTATCAACGAGCTGACTGCATAAGTTCGAGATGCCCAGACAAACAACATGTCCGAGAGTTAGCTGACAAGATTCCCCTGTGCATATGACATCCGCAACAATCTGNAAAAAAGCGATAACTACTTGTCTCAGGATCCACTGATGTAACAAAACTTCTTCTCAAAACTTCGTCGAGAAAATTATCTTGGCCATCTTTATGGTCCACAAGAGAACGAAGCGCTTTCCTATGCAATTTTAAGCAAATACTAACGTGGGACTATTCATGAACTTACCTCCCGCATGCTTTCACGGAGTCATTTAGACTCGCAAGCATGGCAACAAGACGATCAAGAGTAGGAGCTACTTCCAAAGGCGCAAAGAAGTCTGAAGACAATGTTTCGTTTGTTGTACCAGAAGATAAGTCAGGTGGGAAAAAGGCCTTTTGCTATAACCAAGCAATTAGCATACATAACTAGATGGGAGACAAAGCGAGCTTACACATAAAGACGCCATCGCACCAGACGCCGCATGTGATAACAATCTAGTTTCTGTTTGAAAATGTGCGATGGCACCAGCTTTCTGCTGTGGATCAGAGAAACCAGCCGTTGCATCGGTTTGCATGAGAATCAAACGGCGTTTGACCAAGTCAGACTGACTACCGCATTGACACCACTCTTCGCACAGGCGGTATAAGGTGAGGTGTGTGTGCGCCGGTATAAACCTATCCGAGGACTGAAGGCTGGAAAGACCATCGAAAAGCTGTTCAACTATGCCGCAGAAATAACGTCGAAGACGTTGCTGTTGCCAATCATCCCTAACCTCGGTACTCAAGAAAGCTTGAGTATGACGGACGAACTTGAGGACATTTGTCAAACTGTCTTGTCGACTTACTCCCCGCTGATCCTTAAGATAGTGCGCGGTGAGTTGATAGATGTGGGCAACCGCAAGATAGAGCCGATCTTGTCGGCGGTTGCGCCTAGAAACTGACGTTGGGGACATTTTCACTCGAGATGTATCGACATAGAAATGTCGAGCAGAAAATGCTCCGAGGTCATCCAAGAGGTCTCTATAAGCATCAGCTGGGAAAATACTGATACATAGTACCGCAATATCTCGAAATACGCTGTGGTCAGAGTCGAGGAAGGGCACAAAGTAGCGGAACAAACCCCTTGTGTTTGTCGAAACGAGATCACGATCAGGTAATAGATCTGACGGTGCACGCGTGTGCTGCGCTGGACCTTTTGACTCCGGCGGGAAGACAGCAGTGCAGCAGGTCAGTTTTACCCACATGTGCCATTGCTCGATCATGGAGGTATTGTCAGCTATGATCTTTTCGCGGTCGCGGACTGCGGCTGCCGGCGCACGCCCAGCTTGGGGTGCCGGCAAACGATTCCCGATTCCCGAAACAGCGACGACAGCAGAATGATAGCGCGTTGAAGCCGCAACCCACATTTCACGACAAGACAGTATAACCTTCGACTGTTGATTCGCCTGTGAACGAATAATCAAAGGATATATATGCCACCATAAACAGCGGTCTCTCTCATCTTCGCTTCCGGCGATTCTGAGAGGAACGTCGCCTAATGCAGACTGTCGCCACTGAGTCAAACGAGATTGTTGCTTCGTGTCAAGCAGGTCATCAAACCCTTCCAAATAAATTTTTGGCGGGTCTTTATCGAGAAGAATGTCCAAAACATGAAATGAGTTGTCAGATAGCTCATCTAGCGGAGTTGATGGCTGTCCCCGGAAACAGTTGACAATGTTCTCAAGAACACGAATCAATTTTACGCCGACTGAGCGAGCGGCGCCTGACTTTGAACTCAGCAAAAACAGAGCACCGGTCTCGATGTCGAAGAACTGTGAATTGACCCACGTTGTATCACTTTCATCAAAGATACCCCCAGTTCTTGCCATGATACCATTGGCCCATGCTTCGACTATACCGAACCAGACATTTAGAAGTCTAAGGCTCTCGAAAGGCAATCGGGTGCCCAACGCCTCTGCAGTAAGTTGCTTGGGTGAAAACAAGAAGGATGTGAATCGCGACAGGACCCGCGGAAGGTGCGCCGGATCCTCCGCTATGCGTTGCAAGGCTCCAGACGCCGCATCGCCGAGAGAAGGTTCAACATGGATGATCGCACGAATGAGCATGTCCAGCGCGTCATCCAGAGACAAGGATGGATGGAGACACCGCGGCCAAGACGAAAAGCATGTCTGCAGTATGCTTATCTGGGTAGAAAGACCGGTCGGATATGCAACATTGGCTTCAGGGTGTTGTCGAACGATAAGGCCCATCGTATCTTCGTAAGAGCTGTTTAAACGTGAGAGGGACCATTGATCGTCGAAAATTGACATCCGCCCTACTGTCTTTGCGCAGGCAACGGCAACGGAAGCAATTGTCGAAGCACACCGGTTGAAAAACTCCTCCAATCCCGGTTTCGACATCAAAGCCGGAGAGCAGAAAGTTGAAATCGATGGATAATCGTCACCGTCTGGTAAGGCCATAAAGTCGGCGTTGGACGGCCAAGTAGGAGCAACTTCTTCCTTCTCCAATAGGTACAAGGAACGCAGAGTTGCTTCCAAAGCAATAGTCATCCTTTCCGGAGCAAGCAAATGTGAGATGCTTCCTTGTGCAGACTTAATCGGCTGCTCTTGAATCAAATTTAGCACCAAATCAACTCCAAAATCAAAATGCCGAGAAAGAATAAAATGAACCATGTAGATCAAGGGTTCAAGATGTTCGTCTGGATGAGGAATATGAAGACGTGAAGGTGGAAAGAAATGCTTCAAGATATTGTCTAGTCGAACCGTTGCCGTTGAGAGTGCTTCACGACAGCGGTACAGATACGTCCAAACCAATCGTACAATTCCGTTCATAACGGCCAACCGAAACGGTTTTTCCTATTAATCATGGTCAGGGGAAAGACGACCTTTGAGAAGAGAATGGGACATACTTTGAGTTTGGACAAACCCGCTTCGAAGCATGACTGCCAATTTCGCNAAAAAGTACTCTTGTGGGGCAACACAGAGACTTGTCACAACAAGGGGATAAGCTACTTGCCAGTACCGTGGTTTATTCATCATATCACGAGCCTTTGGATAAACAGCCTCGATAGCTTTAGCCCATAAAGGATGATTGACCTCAGCTTGCGCAGTCTGAAAGTATGACCATAATAAAATTAGATCGAAATTTCATGGGCAAATTTGGGCTTACCTTTCCAATAGGGTGGAGTAACCGTTCGAGTGTTTCAGCGAACGCGATTTTGAGGCGGTAGCCATGAGCATTTTCAAAGTGTTTCGAGAGGGCTTCCATAAACTCTGCGCCCTCTTCAAAGGACTCCGGTGGCCAGACTTTGATCTCTACATGCTTCAATGCCCTGACAAGGTTCTCATACTTCATATCCATGTCTTTTGTAATCTGATTTGTAGCTAGCGGTCCAAGCTCTGCCAAAAAGCGATCTGTGACGCTCTCAAATCTGACAATCGAAATTGACTATTGAGCATCACTGTATAGCTGCGAGCTCACCTTATAGTTGACAGTTTTCCCAATAAAATCGCATAAAGCTCAGCATTAATCTTATGATTCGAAGACTGTGAGAGAAGCTTAAGATCCGGTCGCCTAAACTGATCAAAGGTGGTCTCCTCAAGGTTGAAGCCCATACTTTCACCCAGCGCATCGCGAGGGACAGAGTGAACGACAGCTATAAGAGCACGGCACATTATATATATGCTCGCCAAACTTTTCCGCTCGTTCAAAAAATTGACGATATCTTTGGGACGTGCCGCGCGCGCATAAGATGAAGAGGAAGAAGAGTGAATAAGAATAACATCTCCCGACACACTTTCCAGTTGTGACCTGCGCCAGCGCATGATAGAGTCAACAACCGGTTTTGTACTCTTTGTCGCTATGCGACCTAGAGATGAAAGAAGGTCGTCGAATTTAGAATCGACCTCGGGACCAAAGAAATCGGTCAGACTAGGATCTTTTTCGAGCGGTTGTTTAAGGAATCGATCGATTTTGTCCTCCGCAAGGGCAGCGAAACGTATGAAGATAGCATGCAAAGCATATTCAGACGGAGTACGCGGGTCCATAATGACCTTGTCTTCTGCATCCGAAGAGGGTAGAGTGTGATTGCGCTGCGATGATGCTCCATATTCGTTAGGGACGCGAGGCACAGGTGGTGGTGTCGACTGTCGTGGGATGATATGGTTAAACCCGAAAGAGTAGTCGCTGCCTGCGTCTGAATTGTGGAACACAGAGCCTGTATGTGAATGCTGCGAGCGCCCAGAGTTGTGACCTCTTGTGCGTACCGACATGGCGCGTCCATGCTTATGGTCATTGCTTGACGACGGTGTAGGTGGACGAGGATAGCCACTGGCCGGGATTCTGATCGATGACGACGGCGTATGGTGCGCGAGGGACGACGTCGACCGACTGAACGGGTTGCGAAGTGCCGGGTATGTCTGGCGATCGAGAAGGGGCACAGGCGGGGTTTCATTCGACTTCCCACCGCTCTTGAACGCATTTCGCAAGGAGGCAAAAGACGACTTCTTCGTGAATGGTGGTACGCTCGGCAGCGAGGTCTGCGACGAGTGCGCTAATGAGATGGACGTATTCGACCGCGCGGCGAACGAAGCCGACGGCGCGTGCAACGATAATGTAGAATCCTCCGACGCCGCAGAATCCTGACGTGAGTGGAAGTAGTCACGATCCCCAATTCCTTTTTCCAGTCCTGGTCCTGCAGTTGGTGTTAAAAGAGTTGGCGATTCGGCCCCTGAGGAAGCTCCAAATCTAAAGGCATTGGCACTACGACCAAATGGTACAGACGGCGGACTGAACTCATCCTCATCAAAATCTTCACAGGGGAACGATGGAAAACAAATCAGTGACTATAAGTCATAGCATAGGAGATGATAGAAGACAGACCAGGGATAGTGATTTGGTTCAGACCCTCGCTCATGTCGACACCGGATCGCTTGTGAACATGTGTGTTCTTCGACAATCACCAGAGCAGCCAGATACCGCGCACAGAAGTTAATAGACTTCTGAATTGTGTGTCTTGCAGCCTCTAGTGACTTCAATCGTGCATTCGCAAGCCCTGCTCGTAGATGTCTGCAAAAGAAATGCCGGTTACGGTCGGTTACCGGTAGTTCTAGAGCAACAATTCATTAATATTAATATTGGCCATTATCATCGTGGAAACCGATTCCCTTTCTGGACTAATATTCATTGATCTTGACGCACTTTGGGATGAACAACAATGGTGTTTCCGAGTCTGTAGAGCTGGTGAGCTGGTGCAACCCCAACGATCTAAACCTGACCATCAACTATCATTATCCACAGGAGCTGGCCGTCGAAATGGCTAATGTACTCTCAGAACCAGACTCAACTCATGTGAGCGGCGTGGACGTACTTGCTACAGGTGCACACAAGTATCGCGGGGCGGTCGTTGAGGTATGTAGGCTATCTATGCACTCTCTAAAAACATCCCTGACACGTAACACGTTTGAATCAGGATCTGCAACTTCCACCAGCTTTTGCGCTGCCCCATAGCGAAACCATCGCGCGTGCAATCGAATTAGCATATGATCGCGACTTCTCTCATATTCCGTCAGTTCGGCTGACGTAGTCGCACTCGGTTATCTGACTTGCGCATGCTATAGGATATTGTCTAGGGAACGAAAACCTTTGGGATATCTTGACGTGACGGCGCTGAAAGCTAAATGGGAAGCAGGCCAAGCCGATCCGGTTGAGTGCAGTGCTCCACTTATTTCTTTTGCGAACATTGGCTGACTACGATTCATCTTGGAATTAAAGAATGACAACGTCCTAAAATATATGATGAAGTTCAAACGGGGTCCATCGCAGACCTATACCCTTATAACGCCAGATACCCCTCTTAACGAGCTAGAAGATTTCTTGAAGAATAATTTGTTCGCACTCGGTTTGTTCCTGCTCGTCTCCATGTCCCCATAAGAGAGATATACTTACAGCTTCTCAATTTGAAGTGACCGACTATGACAGGAAATTCGTCCTGGCCGTAGCTACTCAGGGTGACCTTGACGTTCGTTATCACTTTTCCGCCCCTCTGTTTCCCAACTGATACTGATGTTCTCATAGACTTTCATTTCAAGACGTGGAGTGTAGCACGATGTTCTTTTCTTCTTCGTATCTAGCTGACGTATGGGATGTTTTTCGGCTGATCACTCTGTAATCCGGCTACTCCTGTGCTTATCACGCGACGCTAATATGCCTGTAAGGATCTTAATCTTCCTTAGATCGTACGACCTTTTAAGTAGGTTTCGCATCTGTCCCGTCTAAAAGCCACTCCTAATTCTAATTTTCTTCGCTAAGCATGATGCTGAATTCAGCGTCCCTTATGGTAGGGGGACACTTGTCTTGTTCGCTTTAATCTGCGACATGGGCTGCAAGTACTTCTAGCAGCAGTGGTGCCTTCATTATCATATTACCATAAAGGAAAGATCCTTCGTCCGCACTTCTTCAACCCTATTCGGTGCAAGCAAACATCTCGCTGTTTCGAAATATCCGGAGATGAACTTCCGGCGAAAGAAGAGAATGCGAATTCAATACATGGTTTTGGAAGCCTTGAGTCTCCTCGGATAGCGGCCTTGCCGATCAACCTGCGCCCATTCCGTTCTTTCTTTCNTTTTTTTCTCTCTCTATTATTCTATCCGTTATCTTTGTTTTTGNTTTTTTCTCTTGAAGAGGTGTTCCTGATTCCGGTTGATTCCGGCATGCCACAGAGCAGGTGTGGGCCTTGTTTCAGGGATAGTTTTTTCAGCCCAGCCCTGAAGGCCCGTACAAATAATTACCCGTCGCGGCGCAGAGAAATTAGACGCTCTGTTACATAACACAGCGAGTATCCAGCGGCACCTTGCCGGCCGAATGAGCCGAGCCGAGCCGAGCCGGAGCTTGCCCGTATGTATGATCGCCTTTGATGGGTATACAAACCTTATTTGGTGCAGTGCTCTCTCCATTTCAGCGCACATGAGATGTCACAACGACTACGCGTAATTGGTTGAAAAATTATGGCCGCTCTTTCATCTTGCATCTTGCATCTTGCATAAAATCCCCTTTTGCCTCCAACCAGGTGGTCCGTCCGCCTCACANCCCCCAGTACATGTCTTGCTCTCATTTCCATTGCTAATCGTTCTTTTTCGCATTCCTGCATTCCTCGAGTACCAAATAGCCCGAGAAGACAAAAGAGATTCCAGTGGTGCTCCTTCTTTGTTCTTCTCACCCGAGCTAGCTAGCTGCGGCCTGTGGGCATTACTCTATCTGCGCGCTGCTGTCCATTTCACCCCCCACCGATTAAAGGCCTTGCCATGCATCGAGTATGACGACTAAAGTTCCCCGTTCGCTTTTAAGCACTCGCAAACGTACGGCCATGTCACCGACAGTGGACTTGCAACCAACAGCGTCCAGGACAATGCCTAACCTTCGCTCGCGCCATGACCAATCCCTCTGGCCTCCCGCCTTAGATCATCCGGACGAATCTGTTGAGGAGAAAGCGCGTAGAGCTGCCCTCGACCACGAAGCAAGACTGACGAGCGAGAGAATCGACAAGGATTTGTCCTTGGAACAGTCAAAAATCAAAAAGAACTCCACTGTTAAGATTCTGCTTCTGGGTAAGCACAGTTATTTTACTATCGACCTGTGAGAAGCTAGTGGACACCTCCCCCCGCGCAGTTTCAGCTCCCGTGATGAGAAATCTCAAATATGCTGATTGCCGCTGCATTTGTCTGCAGGTCAGTCAGAGTCCGGAAAATCCACTACTCTTCGTAATTTCCAGCTGAGCCTCGCCCCTCGCGCGTTTCAAGCTGATGCAGAGTCCTGGCGAACGGTTATTCACCTCAATCTGCTTATCTCTGTAAACTACCTCCTTGATATTCTCAAAAGCTCTCTACGTTCAGATTCAGTCCCGGAGCTTCTTATGCCATACCCTACAAATTCGACGCCTTCGAAACAGCTCATTGAACGGGAAAAGGCGCAATTGAGATGTCTCGACGGCACTCTTGGCTACCCGTCCAGCTCTGCTTTAGGAAGTGGCAGGTCGTCTTCGTCATACTCCACTGAGCTTCGACGCTTAATGCTTAGCTTGATGCCTTTGAAGAGCATCGAAACCACGCTCAGACAACGGCTAGGTGCCGAGCAACCCCCACAACATAAATCTGGACCCTCTTCTACCAGCCTGGCACGGGAGGCCATTACGAATAGGACAAGGGCCCTGACTCCGATTTCTTTCTCCGCCTATAAGCCGCCAACTGAGCCCTTTGTACGCCCAGCCTCGGCGCAGTCACATTCGTCGGGGTCGTCAGGATCTATACGTTCTCGAGTCCTAGGTCTTCGACGGCATTCTATCTCTTCTTCTGCGACTTCGACAACCTCGTCTATCTATACGCCGGCTCCAGTCGACTTTAGCAATGCGTACGGGATATGTGAGCCATCCTCAAGTGCAATGACGCG
Organism: Phellinidium pouzarii; assembly: GCA_004802695.1. Lineage (NCBI taxonomy): Eukaryota > Fungi > Basidiomycota > Agaricomycetes > Hymenochaetales > Hymenochaetaceae > Phellinidium > Phellinidium pouzarii. The sequence continues at coordinate 36,183 of SGPK01000110.1, forward strand.
AGAAGGTCGGCTCGCTCGCCGGTCTAGTAAGCTACATAGCCTTGTTGACTCTTTTGCTGTTAAGGTTCGGGGAAGCACTGGATGGAAGCGGCGCGCTCGGATTCCTGACTACGATGGGAATCGCGCATTGCCAGGTCGGAGCGCTGATTCTGAACATATTTCTCCAAGAAGCAGCTTTGACGAGATGAGCGAGCAGGATAAGCGGGAGCTGCTGGCCGCACGGCAGATTATCCAAGTCTTTGGGGAGGACATTGATCGACTGTGGAGACATGATGATGTTCAGAGTCTTTTGAAACGCTTGGATATTCGCCTCGAAGGCCAGTCTGGATTGTGAGTCCCGCAGCCCTTTCCTCAGTTCCCTTTACGGGGGAATAGCATAAAAAAGGCATAACTGACCGCCTTCCGAAAGTTTTTTGAATGATATAATGCGCGTTACGGCTCACGACTATGTCCCGACGACCGGTGGGTGCTCTATGTAATTTTAATTGATCAACATTTTATTTATTTACTCGGTTTAAAGCCGATATTCTTCGTGCTCGTCTCTCGACCACCGGAGTGGAGGAACACAAACTAGTTTTGGAGTCTGGCCCTGAAGCGGGAAAAGAATGGACCATTTATGACGTGGGAGGATTCCGGAGCCAGCGAGCCGCTTGGGCGCCGTTCTTTGATAGCAGTAAGTATTCCGAGCTCCTCGCGTCGTCTTTGTGGAGTAGATAATTTCCAATTCCTGTTACGTTCCGTTCCTTGCGGGGCGGACGTATTCGCTACTCCCCGTGATTCATTGATCGGACAGGTTACTGACAATAATTTCTGGCTTTGTCACAGTGAATGCTATCATCTTCCTAGCCCCAATATCGTCGTTCGACGAGTGGCTCTTGGAGGACCCTAGTGTCAATCGATTGGTAGCTATCGTCTCCTTTACTGACAGGATACATCAGCTGATAAAATATGACTTCAGGAGGACACTTTCCATTTGTGGCGCACCATTTGTGCAAATCGTCTCCTCTCCTCGGTCGAGTTCATCTTGTTTCTTAACAAGTACGACGTTCTCCGTGCTAAGCTGAAGAATGGCGCCCGATTCTCTGATTATGTCGTGAATTATAACGACGACGGCGGGAAGCTTAATGATGCCGATAGCATTTCTAAATGTCTGGATCTTGCGTTCTTCCTAGAGCCTTTATTTTGTCTAATTACTTTCGACACTTCTTAGATATGTTGGCGACGTTCAATGCTGCGCATAAACAGATGTCGCCCAAGCCACGCAAGTTGCGTGCGTATCTAACGTCGGTTATAGTAAGTCTGGCTATTGCTTTCGCCGAAGAAAAGAAGCTCAAGGATCTTCTTTTGTGTCTGCAGGATTCTCGCGCTACGTCAAAAGTAGTCCACCATAGTGAGTACTCTCTGCATCGATAAGTCGTTCAGCTTGCTTATGTCCTCCATCAGTCAGCGAGCAAGTTTTAATCGGCCACCTCTCCGGTGTCTCTGTCTTATGAGTTTCGGAGCTGAATTATCAATTTTTTCCATGATTGAAATTTAATATCATTTGCACATAGGCTGTGCCTTAGAATCCAATATCACCTTCACGGTATAATGAACTTCTGAATTGGGGGGTTGTATCTTATTTTTTTGGTTGGACATTGTATCCATCTTGCTTTCGTACGTACATGTACTGCTTGCTGTCTGTTTCTTTCATGCCTTCATTCGGGGTACATTAGAGTAGAGCTCTTTTACTTTACTAAAGCTCAATTATCAGGAGTACATGTATCACTGCCTTCCAATGGAGAAATCTTGATCATTCAACTCAAGGGGAGACATGCGGGTTCCGAATGGGGCTGGACTTGAAATATCTACGCGATGCAGAAGAGGTTTGAGGAACTTAGATCTCTCTGCCGCCGGTTCGGCAACGGAGCAATCGAATCGGACGCTGCAACTACAATTTCAGTGCCCCGGGCTTCATGCTGTACACACCCTTGCGAGACTCCGAATAGATACATCTTGTTTTGAGATGTTGTTCATGAAAATATCCAAGCCGCAACCTTCTTCATACTCGGGTTCATACTGGACAGGAGCTGTGTACAAATCGGCGCTACACTGGTCGGTTAACGTGGATTAGATTGGGTGGTTTTCTGATATTCCTCAGATTTTATTGGCTCGATGCTCGCGATAATTCATCGCCAGCCTCAGCCGTAAACGCCGCTCGCTTCGCCACTCGCCTCAAGAAATCATCATTTCCCCCGCCGATGTCGAGAACTATAAGACGTTGAAACTGCCTTGATAAGTGGATAATACAGGTACAATGATAGTAATAAATAGGGTTCTCATGCATGATTAATATGCACATATGCATGAGGTCTGGTCTACTAGTAGTAGGCTAGTAAGCAGGTAAGGATCAAGAGACTCCGGGGTTATTTTCAATCACAATCACAAGAGGCAGGGCATGTTCTCTCTTCAAAAATCGCTTTGATCACTATCCTTTCGTCGGCAGCGTTCTCGTACCGTTCTGCAGGAGAAGCGATACTAGTAGTACGTGAAAAGCCTAGCGTGTGACACGTGTTGCTTGTGCTTGTTGACGCGTCGTGTCACGCCGCGGCATTTCAACTTCAACTTCAACTTTCCCCCGTCAATACAGTCGTTCTCTTTCTCGAACCATCATCATCGCCAGCGTCGCGTCCTGACTCTTTAATCGAGTCCATTCCCGCCATCATGTCGCGCGCACCATCCGACCCTGCTATCGCTTCACCGAGAACGACGCGTTCGACTTCGACCTCTGAGCGCCGCCCTCTTGCGCCCGTCACTCCCCAGCGCACCGCTCGTCCCTACAAATTGCGTGCCGTAACCTCACCACTCACACCCTCCAACTCCAGCTCCATCTCTAGTCCTTTCACGCCCATCACCAACATCTACTCATCTGCGTCCTCTCTTGTCTCACCGGGCTCGTCCGTGTCAACCAAAGTCGAGTACTCGCCTGAGGCTGCCAAAGCAAAGGCAAAGAGTGTCGCCGATGCCACTGGTAACTGGAGGTCCCGTACAAAAGAGAACGGGGCCAAAGCTGACAACGAGGGGTATCCTGATGGTATGTCTTCTTTCACTGATTTTGTTCGCGCAACTTACCTCAACTACGTCTAGCGGATACCTTGAGCTTCTCTGCAGGTACATATATGCTCGCTCGTTCTGCATATGTCTCTCAATCGTCTATCGTAGATAGCATCCCGGTTTCTTTTCTTTCTACTCACAGGCGTTCCCGCCAATCAATGTTCCAAACCAACTCATCCGATAGCACTTCCTTTATATCTCCGCAAACTGCTCGCATGGCCGTCGTTGATGGTGATACTGCTGCTCCTGCATTTCCTGGTTCAGATCTTCCATCTTTGCTTGGCACTCCCGAAGCTGCTCGATCACTTTCTGGCTCATTTTCCTTGACTACCCCTTCTCCGCGTTCTTCTCTTGCTATCGTTCAAAGACTTAGACAACGTGGAAGCTTGACTGACCCTGTGCGTCCTCGGAGACGTCAACTGTCAGGCCCAGTTATGGTGAGTGAGAGCCTTGCAATTTGGGCGGCTTTCTCTGAAATACATTAACAAGGGTGAAGCACTTTTCGATATTGATGAAGATGCTCCTACGACTTCGCCGTACCCACAAACGTTCGGCTCTCCCTTCTCTGCCACCACACGTTTTGAAAGTCCTTCCAACACATCTAAACGATGCGTCTCAGCGCCTTTTATTGCAGGTCGCTTTTATGAAAATTACGACAATGACGACGGCGATGATGAATATGAAGATGATGGACTATCCAACGCGCCTATGTCATCACAGCTGCGAAACATTAGGTCTATATCATCCCTTTCCGCGCCTGCGTCAGCAAAGGATAATTCTACAGAGTATAAAAGCGAGATCACTGACGAGAAGACATGCTCGGTTTGCTCAGCATCTTCATCACCTCTTTCCATCCTGGTTCCTTGTGAACACTTGATATGCTCTTCTTGCCTGACTGGGGCGTTGAATATCATTGGGGAAAAAGACATGCGCTGTGCTTCATGTGACAAGCCTGTTGATGACTTCAGGCTCTTATCTCCTTTGAAAATCAACAGCGCCATTTCTGAAGAGGCAGAGGAAGGGAAGAAAAATGATTCTAAAGAGGTTCACAAAGAAGAGACTATCAGCCTGTTGCCTAGCGCGTTTGAGGATCTTTCGATTAAGACTGATGGAACAAAAAACAAAGTTAAATTTGGGACTGATTCTCAGTCGCAGAACGGACCTGACACCCCGTATGCATCCTGTGAAATCGAGGACGTGACCGTTCTGCGCATTGATAACGTTCCCTGGGTGCGCATTTTTATTTCGCTGTCGTTCCGTACTCTGATATGTGTTATACAGGACATTACGCCTCCTACCCTCGTTGAATTTTTCACCCCATACACTGCAGTACGCGCGCATGTATTGCTCGACCCGAAGGGCAAGACGCTTTCGCATGCATATGTAGAGGTTCCGGCTTCCGATGCAAGGAATGCATTGCGTGCCGTACAAAACAAAAGCCTAGGGAAAGGAAGGAGACTCCGTGGCGTCACAGTGACTATGAGTAGCCAAGGCGAACTGATGCGTGCTGTTAGTACACTGAAATAGTCGCTATAGTACTCTCTGACTTACTGATGTACAAAAGCTGTTCCCGAGCTGGCTCGGAGGCTTCGATGGCACACACCCGACGCTCGATGGTCTTGACCATCCTAGTGTTGTCCGCACGCTTGAAAATGGTCTCATTACGTTACCCGAGATTGATGGACTAGTTGCACTCATGAAAAATCCGAAAGTATGTTGACATTACATTGTGAATAATTGATTGGCACTTACTATATGCACGACGTAGTCCCATTTCCTAAAGGTCCCGACGCTCCCCTTTTATACTCTCGTCTCTATTCTTTCGAAGTTCCCGGCAGACTCAGATAGTCGTGTATTTTACAGCGGAAAGCTCCGTGACGTGCTCTATGGTTCGTTCTTTTGGTCTCTGACCTGGTACTATTTGCTGACACTCTTCTTGGTCGCATCAACAGAGCTCACAAATGGTGAGATTTATCCGTTATATACTTCGTGAGATTATAAATCTGATTTTGTGGTTACAGCCGCTTGTGATTTGCTTGTTGAACGTGTTAATTCTTCGCTTCATGATCAGCGTACGCTTGATACTGTTGTCTCAACTGCAGTCAACAGTAGAGGTATGAACCTCGTTGCTGTGCGCTTAGAATAGAATATTAATACACTTCTAGTTTTTACAGATTTCCAGCGCTCCGCATTGAATGACAGGATAATAAATGCGATTGCTACTAAGGGTGGTCAGCTCACCTGCACGCCGCCCAAATTTCAGAGATCGTTGTCTACCTCTTCCGTACTGTCTCCTCAATCGGAAGAATCTATTACACCGGAGGACAGCGCTTCATCTGTTTCGAGATCATCCGGTCACGACAGCCGTGATCAGCGTAATCTTGGCTATGGTAGACCCACGATGATGGGGCGAAGGAACAATAACACATTCGCTTTCGCCAATGCTTCACCTTTCGTAAATTCTCAGCAAGCTCTTTATGCCGCCTTGGCGTCATCCCATATTAATTCTTCGCCTGGATTTGGCTTTGGGAATGTCAACATGGGTTTGGGCATGCCCTTTGCTATGAATGGCATGTCGCAGAATCCCATGACACAGAGTCCATACAACGTCCTCGCACGCGAGTTCGGTGTCAAACCTGATCTTGTTGCGGCTCTTGCCCAGAGGTTAGCCTACACCAGCCAAAATGCCATGCCTTCCCAACCCATAGGAAGCTATGCATACGCCAATGGACGGATGTGAAAAATATCGCTGTGCACAACTTCAACTTGTGACTCTATTCTACTTATGGTGTTTCTCCTCGTTTATTATTCTGCACGTACTTCAGCTCGATTCACACATCTGTTTCTCTCTTCATGGTCCGCTCATCGCCGAAATGCCCAGGTCGCTTATCATATTGTTCATCATTAACACTGCCTTTTTTCCTCAATGCATCCATGTGATGCATGATACGTGCACACGACACGTTATTTTACGTGCACACGACACGTTATTTTACGTGCACACGACACGTTATTTGTTCAGTTCACTCATCTCTTAGTCGCCGACTCGTGATCACAGATCAGACTCGGCACGCACATCGCTGTCGCTGTTGTAACAAGAAACTCTACACTGCAATCCATAAACACTAACAATAATTACGCGTAAACACACCTCTCGCATTGCTCATACTTAACTTACTCAAGGACTTCAATAAAATGCTCGTGTTTTTATTTATTATTGATGACAAAAGTGTGACAAACTCGAATTCGGTTTCAACTCGGCGGATCACGTTGCGGATGCAGTGGCACGCCACAAAGTGCAAGTGAGGGATTTCAACCGACGTATGATACGGGCACACAGGTTTACAGATTTTGTTGTCGTGTTTGCTGAATGTCCAAAGGGCTGCTGCATAAATATTAAAAATAATAGAAGAATGATGCCATCTGCGCCCTTATTTGTTCTGCACGGCCCCCCTCTCTTCTTGCCGACAACGCCGCCCGAGCCCGCCTTTCTATCTTTTATTAAGCTGTTGAAACAATTCGACTGCATACAAAACCCCTCCGCTAGACTTGTGTTTCTCACTTATCGCTGCTCGTATAATGGTGCGTCAACGACGGGCAATATTCCTTCTGATCCCTCTGCGTGCTGTTCTGCGTGCTGACAAACTGTGTTTCAGTCACAAGTCCTTCCACCAGAACCGCCGTCTCTGTACGGGTACACTCCTACTACAAGTGTATGCTTCACGTTCATTGGACTCTTCGCGGTTTCTGCAAGTGCGCCTCCTCGCTCTGTTTTGCAGGTTTTCTGTCTTGACATTGACTGCTGCCGCCGTCGCCACACAGTCATACATGGATGTGAGGCTGTCGCCTACAAGCTCTGGTGGTTTCTTGGGTTGGCGACCCTTGCATGCGTAATGGAAGTCTTCGGCTGGGTGGGGAGGCTGTTATCTAGCTTTGCGCCTGCTGACTTGACAGCGTACACTATACAGTGCGTGCCACTTAATTATTTGCCCTATTTTATTTAATCTAGATGAATATTTTAAGAATCGTCGCAACGGTCATTGCGCCGACACCTTTGCTTGCGTCAAATTTTATAATTCTCGGCATGATAATCCGACATCTCGGCGAGCAATATAGTCGGCTCTCTTCTAAATGGTGTGCGTGACCTCTTTTTTTTTCTGCGATTCCGTTTAAACTGATATTGATGGACGTTTATTGCCCGCATCAGACTCCATTGTATTTACCTCAGCCGTGAGTCATAAAATTATATATACAAAGGCCATGGAAGGATCATCTAACATGGACGTATAGGATGGTATCGCTCTAATAATTCAAGCCTTCGGTGGAGCAAAGGCTTCCCATGCTGTGAGTACCGGGCAGGATCCTGAACCGTACGTCGTGGCACAACCAGCGGTCATCGTACATGTGAACTGAAAAAAAAAAATATTCACGTTTAGGGGTGGACATATTATGCTTGTTGGCATAGTAATTCAAATGAGTAAGAAAAGTTTCATGTCTCGAAATAAATAATCTGTTGCAATGCTCAATAAATTTTCTCCTCAGTCGCAATCACATTCTACGTCATCCTCGCTACTGAGTTTTTCATGCGCCTCCACTTTAGTAAACCTGTTCGACCAATGAATTATCTTGCTGTGTACTCGCCGAAAAAATCCATTCATCGGAAGATGCAGTTCATGATAGCCGGATTGAGCTTTAGCACTTTATGTATCTTTATTCGGTACGCCATTTGTCTTCATGTCTGTCTGAATAATATTGGCTCAAGGAAGGTTCCGCAGCACGATTTATCGGACGATAGAGTTAGCGAATGGCTTCACTGGAAGAATAATAGAAACACAGATATATTTCAGTGAGCTAGTTGACCTTAGTTACATCCAACGTTTTCTAATACATTACTTTAAGATGTCCTTGACGGTGCTATGGTGGTACTTGCAAGCTATACACTCAACTTCCTGCATCCCGGGTACTTGCTGGCCGATGTGATTGAAGAAGAAAGAAACGCAAAGAAGAATTCGAAGAACTCAAAAGGGGTTGGTAAAGATAGCTTACCACTATCTCGGTATGAAAGCTATGCGGATTCACAACCTCTTGTTGGGACCAAACCGTTTGCATGAGTTTGACACGACTTGAACGAACTTTCCTTTGTTTGTCACATTTACTTGCATTAGATACCCAACATTTTGTTATGTCATTCGTTGTACCGTTCGGACTCATATTATTATTTTCCTGTGTATACTCGCAGGTAGCATATACGGACTCTTTCCCACTTGTCTCTATTTTTGGGTTCTAATTTTAGCAAACACAAGCGGCACGTCGGTGTGTTTAATTTTCTAGAATAGATCACATTAATATTACCCACATTGGTAGCTTCGGCCAGGACTACGGCATCTCACCTATATTCTCAGGTCGCAGCTCCTTGCTACATGTGTCCCCATTCTGATATACGCCCACTTCACCATCCGAGTCAACATGGCAGACAGCAGCGCGACTACAGCAAGGGTTCCTGCACCGTTTTCCCTTGACTCTAGTTTGTACTCACCAACACCAGAAGAGGCCGCCTTCCTCAAGTCCCAGACTAAGATTGAAGACGATGAAGAGCTTAAGCAACATGTGCTGGCCGTGCAGAAAGAGGCATGGGACGTGAGCAGTCGATTGATGTTGTCTACTATTCCAAGACCGGAAAATAAAAGCTGATGTGTGGCTTAACGGTCTATCAGGTAGTCAATTACAGATGCATACAGGCATTTGGATTCATGACGTGCGTGTTTAATACGGAAGATCGCAAGGAAGCAAGCTTGACTGATAATTTTCAGACTCAAGATTTCACATCTTTCTGCGTATCGGGATCTCCTAGCTCTCGGGAAAGAAAGATCAGGAGCCATATTCATTGATTTTGCTTGCTGCTGTGAGTTCATGTAGCATATGATTGTAGATGAATAACGCTCAGAGCATCTAATAATTGTATCCCAGTCGGTAATGACGCCCGTAAGGCCATCGCGGACGGATATCCAATGGAAAATGTCATAGCCTCCGACATAGAAAAACGTGAGAGCCTACCCCCTTCCTCGCTTCCTCGAAAATTTTGAGTTTAATACATCTCCTAGCATTCTGGGAACTCGGGCATAGGCTTTTCAAGTCAACGCCTGAGACCTTTCCGGTGCCCTTCGTACAAGGCAATGTATTCGATCCAAAGCACATAGCGCCTGCAGCGCCTCACTATTCGCCTCCAACAACGCCCCGACCAACTCTGTCGGTGCTCACGTCACTGACACCGCTACAAGGCCACGTCTCTGTCATTCACACGTCTGCGTTCTTTCATCTTTTCGATAAAGACGGACAGATTGCCGCGGCCCGAGCGCTTGCCTCGCTGCTTTCTCCCCTTCCGGGTTCCATGATATTCGGGACACACTCGTCCACCCGTGTCTCCGGCAACAAAGTGCTGACAGTACGCAAGTCGCAGATTTACTGTTTCAGCCCGGCAGATTGGTGTGCGCTCTGGGACGGCGTGATTTTTGAGAAAGGTTCAGTCACTGTGGATGCGGTGCTAGAGGAGAAGAATGATGCATGGCGAGGACGGGGATTCGCATGGGACTCTGGCGAAGACGCCCAGACGAAGAGATACTCGATGATATGGAGCGTGAAAAGAAAGTAAATAGCAAAATAGTGAATAGAGAAGAAGCTACGTATGTATGAGAATAAGAACTGAATTATATTATACTATTATTGGCATCCTGGCATTGCTAGTACGTCGAGGAGTGGCTACGATATTATTTGACTGAGACAGACGCGAGAGTCATGCTCATGATTATCATTGTGGCTGCCACCAGCCTGAGTACTGCCGGTGCCAGGCTGGCAGGCTGCAGGTAATTGGGGAACCTGTCTCCGGTGCAGCTTTTCATTCTGGGGGCGAGTTTTGGATTGTTAGAAAGGACTAATTGTTTGAGGCATGCTACCGGTTAGCGGCAACCTATCATGATCATGCTCACAATTGAGATGAAGACCATCAGGAAAAATTTCAATGTCTATATAGCATTAGATAGTTTGCATAGTTCCATAGTTGCCTTCATTAGTCCCCTTTTAGTGAGACTATATAGTTGCATGCCAGAACTATACAGTACTATACATACTATATAGGGTACACTATACAGTCTAATATAGTTTCCATAGTTTCAAATGGAAATTCTAAAACTATTAATCATGCATATATGCACATTCTACACTATATATGTTTCATCATCAAGTAATCAAGCAACTACACAATACAGAATATGTACTAATGTACATAGTATTACTTGTCATATCCAAGTTATTGCATATTTAATTTGAGGTGTGGGAAGATACTGCCACTCCATTTTCGAGTTTTGGTCAGTGGGCGGGTTTTCGCCTTTTGGCTATTACTTGGATTATTTTACATTCCTATGGTGCAATTGAATTTATTGTGTCCATATACCTAAGATCAGTGCAATTACTCATGAATTCCATGCATATATGCATCAGTAGGATCATCTCTTTCCCAAGATGTAATGCACTATACTAGTTCCCTGCATTACTATAGAAACTATGTGGTCTATATAGACCACATAGACTCATTAGGTTCCATAGGTGTTGGTGGGGACTATGGAGTACCATGGAGTATTATACAAATTCATCACTTCTAGTATAGTAAATGTTTTTCCTGATGTACGTGGTTCTGCAGGACAGTTATGGCGCTATATAATTCTAATTTTCTAATTTTTAGCTTACGACTCAGGGGAACACGTGTACTGCCCTCAACCCTCTTTATAAAAGATCACTATACTATGGACGCAAAGCTTGGAGCTTGTGCTAGTGCTTATACAGGTGGAGAGGAAATGTATTCTGACAGAGACACACTCCCAGTGATGTGTGATGCGATGGTCTATCTAGATCTTCAGTATTCCGAATGTTCAAGACGAGGGTAGAAGTCGAAGTTCATATTCTGACAAAGTATGCAATTCTTGATCAACTTCATCCCGGAAGCTCTCGTTATATTGACAATATTTGTTCACTGCATTCTCTGAGTACTTTGTCCTTTACAATGCCAGTGAAACCTTTGGTTCACAAAATATAGTTTCTAGTTATAGTTGCGGTTGAATCGTGTGCTGAAAAATTAATTGGTTTTTGTTTCAATTCATACTTTCATAGCAGTCGAGCGTCTTAGAATGTAATGTACTTCAACTTGAAGACTTGAAGATGTTGCCACAGATTGTCCATTTATGGACAGATGTGGATCGCCTTGAGAAAGTGTGACCGCACGCATTTCGCTGCTGTTCGACAACGATGGCCACGTCCAATGTGCCCTACCAAGCGTATAAAGTGAGTTTACCAACTACTGTGCTCTTAGTCCTTTCCTTGATTTGTCTCTCATCTCAGTCAAAGCGACACTCGCGCACCGTGTCCAGCCCACCAGTAGAACCCAACGGTTTGGCATTTCCACATTTCCAGGCGCGACACACATTGTCTACTTCTTTAGATTCTGTGCGGAAACCAAATGGAGTGGAAAATACGTTGATGCCCGAGTCTATTGACATTACGAACGGCTTGGAGATATCGCGAGACAGCAGTCCTTCTCTTGACATCGTCTTAGAGCGGCCGCTGGTGTCCACGGTCGGTGCTTCGACATCACAGGCTTCACAGCTGGAGATGAAGCGTAGGACCAGCAATGCTTCTGAGCCAACAAGTCCAATCTCGTCAAGTGGACAATCAACCGCCAGCTCGGTCCCAGCGCTCTCGCTCAACGGCGATGCGTCTGAACCACCGAGTCCATCAGGCAACCGCTCGACACTCATAACGTCTGACGCTATCATCGCTCCCGTAACTAATGGGTCTTCCGCAATCAATGGATCTCCCGCAACAAACGGGTTGGCTTCCCCTGCCAGTGCACCATCAGAAGCCGGGCCATCGACTACTAAGCTAAAATTAGGCTCACGCAAGTCTTCAACCTTTCGCTACGTACCGCTACGCGCTGGCGCTGGCTCGGCTCCGCGCACATCGTCTCCCCTCCGACCTGCAGGCACAGCTGCACGAAATCCTTCTGCTGTCGCGCCGTCTCTGCTGGCGACTTCACGGCAAGTTGGACAACTAGATTCGACTCCTGAAGAGCGTCCTGCGCCACAAACGAATCCGCTGACGGCCAGCCCTATGCTAGCTGCCCAGCGTTCTTCACTCTCGGGATCTGATGTTCCAATGATGATGGAGCCTGCGGTTCCTGATCGTCATCAACGGATTACGTCGACTGCAGCCATATCATCCGAGATTTTCGTGCCTCCTCAGCGCACTAGCTCATTGCCCCCACCGCTTCTTCCCAAGCAAACTTCTCCTTCTCCTCCCTCATCTTCTTTGTCTTTGCGAATACAATCACCTGTTCCGCAGACAATGCCATCTACATCTACGTCGACGACGCACAGCGCAGCTTCCACAAACAAGGCCGCTTATAGACCGGGGTTTCAACCAAGGGGCGTGTATCGCCCAAGAACGGATGATTTTCTCTCGTTGCGCATGCGTGCGAGTGAGGTGGGGCGTGTTGAGCGCACTCGCCTCGAACGGCGGTTTGAGAAACTTGTAGACCTGCATTTCAGTGCAAGTACGGACTCTGATACCGACGCGAAGGGGAAGGAAAAGCCGCTACCGACGCGTCGCATGTCGTCATTATTCGAGCTTGATTTTAGTGACATACGGACAAAGTCTACATCGGAACTATGGAAGGGCATATTGGAGAGCCGCGCGGCTTCGGCGAACGGTGGGAAAGGCGATATCCGTGGTGTGTGCCTTCTTCCACTTACTTCAGCTCACCTTCATCGTGGCCCTTGGTTGTTGGGCTCCTGACTTTGACTTTGGTTTTGGCGTGTGGTATTCAGCTGCTGAACAGAGGATAACACCCTGGCAGGACGACGTGGAAGTCTCTACGTGTCCGCACTGCTCGTGAGTGTCCACGCTACTACCTTCATATTAGTATATACTTATCGTCCCGATTTGTATTTAGTACATCTTTCCACCCTTTGACGAACCGAAAACACCATTGTCGCCTCTGTGGACGGATCATATGCTCGCTCCCTGTCAAAATCCCGCAGCGACCTGTACCATGCTCTCTGCTCTTCGTTGCAGACCCTAAGTCTGGGCGGATAGAGGAGGTAAGCGAAATTGTCGACTATGGTGTACGGCCGCGTAACAGGGTGAACTCGCTCGGTGGCGCGGGTGGGCCCAAGGTGAAGGGTGATGGTGCGGATGAGAAACTTATGAAGGGAGTGCGTATATGCAGGGAGTGCAAACCAGTGATGCTGTGAGTGATAACCGTCTTAATGTTCCTTTTTGAGGCTTTGTCTTATGGACTGTGTACTTTTTGTGGGGAAGGCGCCAGAAATATCATCAAGAAGCCAAGCGCATTCCTGCTATGATTCGACTTTACGAGGTTGATACTATTCTTTTCTGCCGTTTTTCTCGTATGTAATATTTACAATTGTTAGGCTTTCATCTCTCTGGAATCCGAAATTGAGGAAGCTTTACCTCAATTCCAGGAGCTGATGATGTCGCTATCGTATGTCATGCCCTTTGTTAGTAAATTCCGCTCAATTGATGACAAAAAATCCCTTTCTAGCAACAACCCCGACGAAGCTCCGACCAAGGAGGCGTCGGCAGCTCGCAAACACCTTTTACAATGCTTCGCTGACTATGACACTGTTGCGAAGCGCATACACAGGATTCCATGCCCCGGTGGACCAGGCAGCTCGCAGGAGCGGGTGCAATCCGCAATACTGACAAGAGCGGCGATGTTTTTGCAGAAAAACATGTTCCCCCTCCAGGTTCGGTCGAGTTTTCCCTCTTAGCTACTACTCTAATCATGACCAATCACGCGTTATGCAGTCTCTGCCCAAGCCTAAGAAGCGCACTCTTTTAGGGACGAATGTGTCTGGGAACGAAAACGTCGTGTCTTCGAGCGATGCGGGAGCGCAGGTGATCGACCCTGACTCGGAGCTCGCGCGGGCATTGCAGCCTTTGCTAGAGCAGGAAGCACTGCTGGAGTCGTTCATCGAGGAGGCGCGTGCGCACCGCAAATTTGAGGACGTGCAGACGTTGCGCGCGAACCTGGGGGAGATCCGCACAGAGATTGACCACGTCGTAGCCCGTGCAGAGGGGATTGTGGGGAAAACCCAGCGATAGGAATCTCAGAAAGAGTGAAAAATTTATTCGTAGGATTATAATATCTCGTACTAGAGCGGGGGAAATCGGATTTTTAATTTTAATTTTTAAATTTTTATGTCGATCACATGCCAGTAAAAAATGCGGGGATAAAGTTTCAAGTTGCACCCACATCCATCCAGACATCCAGTACTCAAGCCATGATTGTTGGAGGTAAACAACTAGTAAGATGCGTCGCGCGGGCAGCGACTCAGCAGCAGCGACGTCTCGCGTCCACTCAGGTAGGAACTTACGCAGTCTCCGCGTATTGGTATTGATGCTCAGGCTGCTTTGCGCCGACGACAGTCCCTGCGTGATACAATCGCAGAGGTCATTCCGCAGAAGCAGGCGCAGCTGGTGAAACTCGTGTGTATATGCTTCCCTATCAGTTGAGACGTATACTAATAACGTCGGTAAACCGGATATTCTATGGGCGCGCTTGTCGAGTGTAGAGGAAGGAGCATGGCTCGGCTGTTGTGGGGGACATCAAGATTGAGAACATCATCGGTGGCATGCGCACTCTGAAAACGATGCTCTGGGAGGCATCCGTGCTCGACCCGAACGAGGTTGGTCGCCGCCATCTCGTTCATTCGTATCCTCAATGCTCTTGCTGATATTGTATTACAGGGTATCCGTTTTCACGGACTCTCGATCCCAGATTGTCAGAAGGCGCTCCCATCAGCCCCCGGCGGGCGGGAGATCATTCCTGAGAGTATGCTTTGGTTGCTCCTAACTGGACAGGTACCCTCGCCTGAGCAGACGCGCGCGCTCTCGCAAGAGCTTGCGCAGAAGGGTACGCTTCCTTCAGAGATCAAGGCTATCGTGGACTCGTATGTGCTCCCAATTCATGATGGAATTCGTGACTTGAATTGACGACATCTTGTCGGCCGCAAGGTTTCCGGCGACGCTCCATCCGATGACGCAGCTCTCTATGGGTGTTGCAGCTCTCAACTCGACGTCCGAGTTTGCAAAGGCATATGAGACTGGCATTAAAAAGACAGAGTACTGGAAGCCCGCGCTCGAGGACTCGCTCGCCCTTATTGCGCGTCTCCCGTCCCTTGCTGCGCGTATCTACAGAAACGTGTATCATAAGGGCAAACCGATTCCTGGTGTGAACAAGGACCTCGACTTGATCGGTGAGTAAAAAGACAATAAAAGATAAAGTATAATTCTAGGAATGTCTAAAGCGGAGTAAAGGGAACTACACGAATATGCTCGGCTTCGGAGGCAATGAGGATCTGACTGAGTATTTGCGTCTCTATATCGCCCTGCACGGTGACCACGAAGGAGGCAACGTTTCTGCTCACGCTGCCCGTGGGTCTTTTTTNATTGATTTACCTTCCGGCCCTTTGATTTTAAAATATTCGCTAGACCTCGTGGGTTCGGCACTAGCAGACCCCTATCTTTCATACTCTGCTGCCCTGCTTGGTCTCGCTGGTCCTCTCCACGGGTACGTAACTATTCAGATTTCTCTGCAGGTCCATACTAATATGAACTGTATCTTACTCTTAATCCAGATTGGCTAACCAAGAAGTCCTACGCTGGCAACTCGCGATGCAGGCTGAGGTTGGAGAGAACATCACGCCGGAA
This sequence comes from Phellinidium pouzarii, assembly GCA_004802695.1. NCBI lineage: Eukaryota > Fungi > Basidiomycota > Agaricomycetes > Hymenochaetales > Hymenochaetaceae > Phellinidium > Phellinidium pouzarii. The sequence goes on from SGPK01000110.1 coordinate 52,056, forward strand.
GTTATCCGGGAGTACCTTTGGCGCACGCTCAAGTCCGGGCAAGTTGTTCCCGGATATGGTCACGGCGTGCTGCGTGCGACGGACCCGCGTTTCACTGCGTTGCTGCAGTTTTGCGACGCACGTCCTGAATTGCTGCAGAGTCCAACGATAAAGCTTGTCAAGATGGTGCGTCTCGTGCCTATCTTGCTCTGGTATTTTCCCACTTAACTAGGTCATCTCGTTCATGGCTGCGTTCGGTCTTGATGTGTTTTGTTAAACAGACTTCGGAAGTTGCTCCGGGTGTGCTGAAGGAGCACGGCAAGACGAAGAACCCGTACCCGAACGTTGACGCTGGGTCGGGTTGCCTACTCTACCACTATGGCCTACGCGAGTTTAAATATTACACAGTCATCTTCGGCGTGTCCCGCGGTACGTCTTCAATTAAACCTAAGAAGTCATTGACGTTAACTGGCGTGCTTCGTTAGCTCTTGGGGCGTTAACGCAGATCGTATGGGACCGCGCTCTCGGCCTACCAATCGAGCGACCAAAGTGTAAGAACATTGGATTTTCACTTAAATACATGCATGCTAGCTGATTATTGATTATCCTCACTGACACCTTTTATCTATCATAGCTATGTCAATGGATGCGCTGGAAAAGCTCGTCAAGCAGCAAGCTTAGGTAGGTACTAATACAGAAAGAAAATCTGAATTCTTTCGAAGATTTTCATGAATGCCGTCCCTTTGCGTTGACGGTTTTTGTCTCTCCCTCAAACAGTACATTATCGAATAAGGCAAAGCCTCTGCTCGATACAGGCAGACATGGTTCGCTAAGCGGTGTTTATCTGCTTGTGCATAACTCTTTCGTCATGAGCTTTTTCTCTCGTTTTGTTTTCATGTACATACTCAATATTGTGCAAGAATTTTTCAATGACCTGACCTGAAATCTTTTATAACATGCACTTATGTGAGATGCTTCCGAACGTCGAGTGGTGACCTCGAAGGAGAGTTTATATTAAGATATTACTTTCCCACATATGTTTACACTATGACTTCACTTGTTTACTCACATGACTATATGCACCATATGCTCACTTACTATCTATGGAATACTATACATTCTGTACAGTATATAAGACTGGGGCCTCTGGCCCATAATCTATAGCTTTTGCTACTCTCTCACAACTTGTTCGCTTAAGAGGTTATGAGCCCCGGCTCCCTCGAACTTACCTTCATCCTCATTGTTATATGCCACCTCGCCGTCCTCTACCTACTTCATCTGATAGTCCAGACCGTCCTTCAGCACACACTCGATCTCGTAGCTCTACTCAAGGAGCACCGTTACCTACCGAACCACCAGTAAATACAGGCACTACTCAGCCTACTACTACTCCGCATACTACCCCGCGTATAACTACTCCTACTCAGACTTTACTTGAAACTCCTCCTGAGACTTCTACTCCTGCCGGAGATATTACTATCACATACGAAGAATTAAGAAGAAATTTACAAGATATTATAAACGCACCAAGCGACGAAAGTACGCACTCACATGAAGAAAACTTACCACATAACACTGAAACTTACTTTGAAGTGGCACCTACTCGAACTCACGATCATCCAGACGCTATGTCAATCAAACCCCAAGAAGTAACTAAGATATTCGATGGAGTCGAAGCCCTCGAAGGCATTAAGAATTGGAAAATGTGGATATTCCGCATCACTAACGCCATCGAAACTTGCGGCATGGAGAAACTCCTACTTGACGCACCATCAGCCGAAGAACGTCCACTATCAAGGGCGATATTTTCATCGATAATAAAAACTATTCCTGATAAGATTTTAGCAAACTATATCGATATTAGAGAAATTCACCTGCTTATTGCAGCGCTTAAAAAGCGATTTGATGTCCAGACTACAGTCACGGACTCAGTTAATGAAGGCGCACTCTTCAGTGTAAGGGGACACGTCTCCCAATTTGACAAAACACTCGACGAACTCGAACGTCGATATGCAGAACTCTGCACTCACGGCAAACGGCCGGCCGACAGCACCTATATCTCGGCCATCACAAATGCGATACCCCCGCAATATAAATACGTACTGGGGCAGCTCGAAATTCACGCGCGGGCTATAAACAACTATCGGCAGTCACTAGACCCCGACGCACATCTCTATGTCACGACGCCTGATATGTTAATCAACGAGTGTCGGCAAGCGTTCGCCAACTGGCAAACTACAAACAAGCGACAAAACCCTATCGCTGCCGCACATCCTTACCGAAACGAAACGAATCACCCCTACTTCAGGGGGAGGGGCGGATTTAGGGGACGAGGAAGAGGCGGAACTAGGGGCCGCGGATTTAGCCGCGGAGGGGGAAACCAGCCGGGAAGCATGCGATACGTCAAATGCTTCAACTGCAACAAGTTCGGGCATACCAGTCCCGACTGCAAAGCGCCACTTACCGACGCAACTAAACGTGCTCTGGACAAGAAGAAAGCCCAGGAGCAGGCGAAACCTGCGGTCAATAACCCAGGCAATACTCTCGCTATCGCCGCACCACCTGCAGCAGCAACAGCAACAGCAAATATTGCGACTACCAGCAGTGCTACTATTGAAGAACTACCTCCTACTCCGATCTCCGGATCACCACTTACTTCAACGACGCACTTTGCGAACGAAAATTCGCTATTCGACTTCCTTGGTGAACATGGCGCAGACTATGACATTAACACCATGGAAATGGACCACTTTGATGCAAACATCGTAAGCGCCAATGCCATTTACTTAAAAACTGAATTAACTAATAAGATAACGCATACTTGGGATATCATTGACTCTGGCGCTACTTTACATTTAACTCCTTACTTAAACCGACTAACTAATATTTGGAATACTCATCCAATAACTGTAATGGCCGCAAACTCACAAACTTTTATTACCCATAAAATAGGGATTTTAACCGTCAAAATACCAAATGGAAATAAAGTAAGCACTATATCTATAAAAGATGTTTACTACGCTAAAGAAATGCACATGACACTAATTAGTCAGTCACTATTATGTAAAGAAGGATATGGATTCATTTACAAAGATGATATATGTACGATAAAATATCCAGACGGGCGGATATGTGGTCAAATTAAATGTGAAAATAACCTGTACTCTATATTTAATCATTATCAAATGAGCGCTACTCAAACTATAACTCTATTTGAATTACATAAGAAACTCGGACATTTAAGTTACACATACCTAAAATGGCTACTTAAAAATCATCCAGAATCAATCAATTATGAAATAAGCGATAACACTGAAACTCAATGTAAAAACTGCATAGAAGCGAATATTAAAAGAAATCCAATACCNAAAAACTCGTACTTCTGAATTAGCTAAAAACTTTGGTGATCACTTTCATATGGATATATGGGGACCTGCACCTATAACTGCAATAGGAAATTTTAAATACTTACTAACATTAGTCGATGACTGTACACGCTGGGTACAAATGAGTCTACTCAAAACTAAAGCTGAAGGCTATACTGCTTATGTCAAATGGGCAACTTTATTATTTACTCAATATGGAATTAAAATAAAAACACTACAATCAGACAACGATACTGTATTTCTATCAAGCGACTTTACTCAATTTCTTGATAGTCAGGGCACTATGCGAAAACTAACTGTACATGATACGCCACAACAAAATGGTGTTGCAGAAAGAACACATCAAACAATACTAAACCAAGTACGGACAAACTTACTAGGACAAAAATTACCAGACAAATTATGGGGAGAAGCCGTTAATTACTCAACTTTTATACATAACAGAACTCCTAAAGCGGCAATAAATTTTATATCTCCTTACTATAAAAGATTTAATAAAGCATATATATTTGAAGAACTACACGAATTTGGCACACATGTCATTTTCAGACAAGAAAAAAACTAATAAACTAACTCCTAAAGGATCTCACGGCCGATGGCTATGCTGGGATACTGAAAGTAAAGGTCACAGAATTTATCATGATCAAAAAGTAACAGTCGAAAGAAATATACAATTTCTCGAAGTAGAACCTTCTCAAATTGAAAGGGAGGAAACTGATACTCAAACTACCACTGAAAATAATCAACAAAATAATAATAAAAATCATAACTATACACTTGAACCAAGAAGAAGCGAAAGACAAACTAAACCTACTAAAAGGTCACGAGGATTAAGCTATGAAGACAAAATAAATATAGCGGTCTACTTAACTGAATTTAATGAATTTAATAATGAACTACTTGGAGACCCTACTACATACTTTGAAGCAATTAAAAGACCTGATGCACTTCGTTGGGCAACAAGTATGAAAGATGAAATAGATACATTAAAAGAAAGACAAACTTGGGAATACGTTTATCCACACAAAGATGCAAATATTATTGGCACTAAATTTGTATACAAAACTAAGCGATTAGCCAATGGAGAAATAGACAAATACAAAGCATGACTAGTAGTGCAAGGATATGCACAGCAAGAAGGCATAGACTTTTACTCAGACGATTTATTTGCACCAGTAGCATGACTAAGCTCAGTCAGAACAATATTATCATGGGCAGCTACAAACGACTTTGAAATACATCAAATTGATATTAAATCAGCCTACTTGTATAGCGAACTAGAGAAAGGAGAAGAAATTTACATATGACCACCACCTGGATATAAACACTTCTTACCAGATTTAAAACCAGGACAAGTACTAAGACTAAAGAAAGCATTATATGGACTTAAACAAGCCGGAAGAAGATGGTATAAGAAACTAACCAGTATATTATTAAATATTGGACTAACTCGATCAGAAAATGACAATGCAGTCTTTTATAAGAAAGAAAATGGAAAAACTATACTTACACTATTTGTACATGTCGATGACATAACTATGGCTGCAAAATCTAAAACTACATTGCAAAATCTAAAAACTAAAATAGGACAAGAAGTTAAATACACTGATGGAAATGAAATACACTGGCTATTAGGCATAGAAATCAAACGTGATAGAACAAAGCGGACTATTATGCTACGACAAATGAATTATATAGACACTATTGTCAAATGTTATCAACTAGAAAAAGCCAGACTACTACATACTCCTATGGAGCCAGGATTACAATTATCAACTGATGACGCACCAACCAGTGATGATGAACTTAACTATATGAAAAAGGTACCTTACATGAATATGGTTGGAGCACTGCGATATGCAGCAGACTGTACCAGGCTAGACATAGCATACACTTGTGGAATACTCACGTTATACCTAATAAACCCTGGTATTAAACATTTTGATGCCGCTAAACACTGTTTTCAATACTTAAATAATACTAAAGACTATTGGCTCATACTAGGCGGTACTGATAAAGAACAACTAACTGGACTTACTGATTCAGATGGAATGACCACTGAAGGACACAAAGCAATATCCGGATACATATTTAAACTTGGACAAGCCACTATATCATGGTCAAGTAAAAGACAAGGCTTAGTTTCACTAGCCGTAGCCGAAGCCGAATTAATTGCACTTGCTTATGCTACACAAGAGGCTATATGGCTGAAACGACTTGTAAACGAAGTTCTGCAGGCCTCGTTTGCACCTACTATTATTCACACAGACAATCAAGCAATTATAACTATGGCAACCGATCCTGAACGGAAATATTCACAAAGAACTAAACACATTGATATACGCAAAGACTTTTTCAGAGATCATATTGAAAGAAAAACTATACTTATAAAATGGATACCTACTGAAGAAAATGAAGCAGACTTACTTACTAAAGCATTATCTATAACTAAACTCAAACACTTCATTAGTAAACTGCAACTAACTCAGGTTTGAAGGGGAGTATTAAGATATTACTTTCCCACATATGTTTACACTATGACTTCACTTGTTTACTCACATGACTATATGCACCATATATTGGATTTATATGATCCTGTCACTTCATTGTATTTGCCTTTTATCATTTTGACCTTTATTTATTTTTCCCTGACTGGGAGTTGAACACTCAACCTTGATTATATAATGTTGGTGTTGAAGCGGCAGAGTCCATGGCTGAGTGCTCCTTATCTTTTGCACTCATCCATTGGACTCAGGCATGTATTATTTTGTTAATAAATATCTTTTGCACTCATCCATTGGACTCAGGTCATTGTCTGCTGCAAGTTGTGAGGCTGCCAAACCTCACATACGTCTGGTTCATAGTTGATAATAGATTTCCGGAACTAAGAGAGGAAAGTTAGTTAAGTGAGCACAATGCAAGTGAGATTAAGACATACTTGTCTGTTCGCTAAAACCCTTTACAAGAGAGAAAGTACGTGAGGCTGTGGCAACCGTCTCTGTAGGACAAAAACAGCCATGGATAAGATGATAGCTTTCCGGGATGTCTTGAGACGAAAGAGAGCGGACACGAGAATATATAAGGGAGCGACCGCCTCTGTACAACAGAGACAACCACGAATAGTGCGAGAGCGGGTCAGAAAGACTTTAAGTCAGTGGACAGACAAAGTATGTCGGTGGGATGACCACCTCCGTAGGACGAAGGCAGCCGTTTTTTGTGTATGAGGGTGGGTAGCTGAAGAGACAACAGTGTCCGTAGGACTAAGGCAGCCATCTTTTGGGTGTGAGGGTACTAGTAGGTGACTATAAATGACCGCTGAAGAGACGACCACGTCCGTAGGACGAAGGCAGCTGTCTTCAAGTTTTAGGTGTGAGGTAGGAGACTATAAACGACCACGTCCATAGTGTTATGATATAGACATTTTTTTCA